>CAAKHG010020470.1:0-10249 GCA_901007715.1 Dactylopterus volitans
ATTATACATAAAGAGGGAGAAAAAGAGAGCGATAAAGAGACTCTGTGATGTCATACAGTTGTCAACATCAAAGTCTGTAAATCAGTAAAAAGCTGATAGTTTATAGCTTGAATGAGTTCATCCTTGAGTGCGCTTCTGTTTACAGGTAAATGTGACATTTGTGGTTCTGGAACGCTTTTTCGACGCGTAAATCTGGCAGTTCCCAGCACGACCTCAGCAATGCCGTCCACGCGTCCGCATCCCCGCGCGTTTCCCCCCGGAAATCAATTTTTCTAAGTTTTTTTTTTTGTTTTTTGTTTTTCTCTCAGCTGACCTTCGCCGTCTGGCTTTGAAATGATGCGGGCAATAATGTTTGGATGTAATTCCGGGCAGCGGCCGGTATATAGTGGATGTATGGGAGTAAAAATGTCGTTCACTCATTTGTGCGAATTGCTCGGGTGTGAATGGGCTCCCATGAAACATAAACCGACCGCGGGACGCCGCCTGAGCAGGGGTCGCGGGTTCAGTTGAAGCGGCCGCTTGCCTCCCCCCCCCACCACCGCTCCTGCGCGGCGCCATTTGTCCGGTAGATGGCGCGGGCGCACCGGACGTCAAAAGTCAAACCCCCTAAACCGACGAAGAAGAAGAAGTAGTATCAGACGAGCAGCATGATGGGCGCACTGCCGCCATGTCACCTAGAGAGAAAAATTTAGTGCTTCTCTCTGTCGTGGGCATAGTTAGTCTGGCGCTTTACTACATTCCCAGTTTCCTGTACGCGACTTTATTTCTCGCCTTTTGCTGCTGTGTCTGCTACTACCACAGCGGAGCGCCGCTTCCCGCCAGGTTAGGCCTCAATCCGCGGGCTGGGCTGAACGTTCCGGCCGCGCTCCGGTGGCTGTGGGACTGGTGGGTGACCGACGCGCCGTTGGCCGCGCGGGGGACGACGACGACGGCGGCGGCGGCGGCGAGAGGCAGCTACACAGCGGAGCTCCGGGAGCCGGCGGGACACTTGCGACAAAGAGCCGGCCACGGCTCGGTTTACCGGAGGGAAGCCTTGGCCAGCGAGTCGTTTCTTTTCAGCCCCCGGGATTTCCTCATGGGGAGTTACATCGGGAAACCCGAGAGCCCAAACGCCGACGTCGGGAGGCCGAGAGTCGGGAGAAACCCCAGGGAGCAGCTGCGGGAGAAGCTCTCCAGACCCAACCACGCCGTGTATACTCCCAACAGGAGGCTGTCATTTGCCGGGTAGGTTCGCCAGCAGGCGACGCTCAGTGTGCCGGGAGGAGTCGAGGAGGAGCCTGGGATTAACGCCCAGCGTCTTCGCGGGTTCCCACTAGCTCCCCATTTCAAACCGTCGGAGGGATCCACACGGGATAAGTTGATGTGTTGGGTAGAAGAACTTTGTTTTCACACTTTTCATCAGTTGCTGCAAAAAAAAAAAGAGAGTCTGCAGAGCCACAATAAGAGTTTTAATTCATACACACGTGAGAGTTGAAACGTCGCCGCCTTGCTGCTGCGCCGGTGCAGTCGCCAGAAAGGGTCTCTTAACTTTGCCTGATGGAAAAAAAAAAAAATTGCCATATGAAATATTGCTTAGTCAGCCAGCTAGTAAGTGGGACGTGCCTCGGGTTCTGCAACCACGTTCCTTTAGCACTTTAGTGGAAAAATTGGGCTGAGTGAAAACAAATCAACATTACCGCGACACGGGTTCGAGCACAGCTCAACGTGTTGTAGGAAGGCGGCCAAGGATACGTCCAGCCGGTGTCATCTGGGAGTCGTGGTTTTTGATCCAGGTTGTGAACGGGCCGTGCTGGATGCTGCCCCGACCTCTCAGAGCAAGTGCAGTTGAGGAAACGCTGAGCGGCGCATGAACATTAGCCGGTTTAAAGCATTGGTTCCAGCAGTGAAATGCCCTCAGAGCACAAAGATGCTCTTGCGATGCACTCACATGTTTATCCTCTTGCATCATGTCTTTTTTTTTTGCACCTCACAGGGAGACGTCGGGCTCGGCGGGGAGGTTCACCATCACCCCCCAGCGCCACTACCCCCTCCAGCAGCCGGGTGTCTCCCCGGTGGGGGTCCTACCTCCGGTCAAGTGGGACGGCTTCAGGAAGAAGAGCATCCTCAGCCCCCGCAACTCCTCGGCCGCCCTCAGCCCCGTCACTGTGAAGATCGCCAGGCCTGGGCACAACACCCCCAGGTCGGTAGCCAAAAACACCGAAGTCTGCCATCATACCGGTGCTCTCATGAGTCTCGGGTGTAGCGGTCATTTCGGCCGTTGCTGCTCTCCGTTTTCTTTTTTTGTTTTTAACTGAATCATACAGAGTTGTCAGAGTTTAATCGCTGTACCCCCCTTTCACACAGCCAGCCTGTACAGGGTGGGAATAATGGGTAGTTTGGAGTCAGTCACAGAGTCAAGATTCGAGATGATGAGGCAGCGCTAACCTAGACAGCCCCGACACGGCCGTTACATGTCCCACCTCAGATTCCAGAGTCTAAAACCAAACATCAGGGGCGACATCTCTTAAGCTTTGTTTGACCCTGTGTACGTAAGCAAAGCGGCACAAAGGTGGGGCCTTCTTGTTGTGGAGTAGTACTTTTTTTTTTTTTTTAGGGAAGTCTTTAAAGTAAATACACTCGTAGCTGTTTTACTATGCAGCTGTAACTTAACATAAAGGGCAGACAAAATATTAACTCAGAAGGTTTTTTTTTGCCATAACTGAAACTTTTAACACAATTTAAAGCAAAGTTAAGAGAGATTTGCATGACAAAAGGTACAAGTACTGGTTCTCACAGGGTTGTGTCTTTGGCAATCAGGTAGTCCTGTACTGTGTTTATGTTCACGCTATTATGGAAAAGTACCAGTTCACCCCCCTATAAATGAAGGCTTGGTATAGGTGTTTGTTGACTTTTGGTACCACAAATAGCAGAGTGGTGTGTTGGATTACATTGTTTTGACTGGTGGTTTTGACATTTAATTACAGACCCGATGCTCTGTAAAAACCTGATAATATGGGTTGTACCTTCTTTGTTGTGCATGACTGCTTAACACTGACCATGGCTCCCATCCTTTTTATTTATTTATTTAGGTTTGACCATCTAAGTTGTGCAGGGCTCCCGAAGGCTCCCGCCGACCCTTGCTCCAGAGAAAGCGTCCTCAAGGTTTTGAAGGAGAGCCGCAAGAGAGAAGTGGAGGATGAGGACCGAAGCTTCACAGCCGAGCAGAAAAGCAAAAGAAGGTGCTCGGATGAGACGGCTTTTTTTTTGTCCACCTGTTGTGAGGATGCACTCGTTCTGTGTCAGGAAATGCAATGTCAGAAACACCAGGAGGAGAGTGACCACAGCACTGAATATAAAATGCAGCCTGGAGCAAATTGCTTTGAAAGTTTTGAAGGCCATGTCAAGGAAGCAAGAGATACACGTTTATATAAGTCCATCAGAGACAAAGACATGATGCTCTGGACTTGATCGCGTTTTAAGTCCGTTGATTTTGTCGCACAAGCTCATAACACGTTTTATTTTTCTAGGCGTAACGACAGCGGTGGAAGTGCACACTCGGCTTTCGAGTCTCTTCTGCCCAATGGAATTCCATCACAGCTGGTCCCCAAGTGAGTTGGTCTTTTAAGTGCTGCCGTGATGTCGGATCTCGTCTTTGTCTCGCCTGTGGACGGTGTGTTTGACGCAGTCGGTTTCTGGATGTAGAACATGTTTTTCCTTTCCGTGCTCCAGGCCAGGAAGTCTAAAAAGAGGGATGACCTCAGTGGCGGAGGAGTCCATCATGAAGAGGTCCCGCACCTCCTCCGTCAGCTCCGTCAGCGGGCTCCATTCCCCCAGGGGAACCCCAGGCAACAAGAGAAACCCCATCCACAGCTCCTACAGCTCCTCGCTACGCCTCATGCAGGTAACCCTTGTCCGCTGCATTACGGTGCACACGGTCCTGCACGGATAAAACGGAAATGTGAGGGTTTTTTTAAATCTACATCTATATAACAGTCGTTTTATCCGTGCAACATCTACAGCTGAAGAAGCCATCGACGCCCAGCTCTCCAATGTCCAGCCCCGGATCTTCCCGCTGTCAGACCCCAGAGGGAGCCGCTAAAAGACCCAGGTGTGTATCCGCTGGTTTTCCTGCCACCTGGCACGTCCAGTCCTCCGCGCCTGACCAAACGTTACAGTCTGTGACCTGCGATTGCATCACCAGGGAGGATGACGGACTTTCTCCCAGCTCGGCGTCCTCTGTGAAATCCGACAAGACGACCTCAGACAAGGCACCTGTTACATGTAAGTCGTCTCCCCCTTGGGAGAGACACGTTGTTGTTTCTTTGCACCAAACAAAGGGGCACCCATAGGTATATGGGAGGGCTGCTCTGCGCAGCAAATAAAATGAACAGATAAATTGATTTTTGAAAAAAATGTCTGCTGCTGCATCTCCCAGGAGCAACTAGAAGCATCTTAAACTTATTTTCCTTTTATGTCACACATTATCTGTCCTAAATCGAGGGCACCTGGTTTGGTGATGTCATTTACGGTGTTATTTTTGTTATTGTTGTGGTCTTGCAGCCAAACTGACTCCGGCCCCCAAGATCCCAGTCACCGCCTCAACAGACTCCCGCGGCAGTGATGGGAAAAGAAAACGGAGAATCCAGCTGGTGTCCAGTAACCGGGACGACCAGATCTCTCTGGTAAGGAGTGCCACAAAGTGACACTTGACTTGGCAAGGAGCGCTTTTAATGGTAGCTGTGTTGCATTGGCCCGTAGTTCCGCCCTTTTTGTATTCACGGTGTGTGTTTCTTTGCAGCCCCCACCTCCCGAGCTGGGCTACAGCATCACTGTGAAAGACCTGGACGAAGAGAAAAAGGCTGCCATCAGTAAGATCCAGAAGGTCCTGGAGACACCCGGTGAGCAGAAGATGATAAAAGGGGGAAACAAAATCATGTAACCCCTGAAGTGTTCATCTCATTCTTCACTGTCATCCTGTGTCGGCACACACACGCACACACACGCACACTGGCAGTGCAAGTTGCTGTTAACTGAGCCTGGAAATAGCATCTTCACACAGCTCTAAGAAGAAAAAAAAAAAAAAAACTTGCCGCATTGCAACAACTGTGTGTCAAGTGCGTTTCTTACATGCACTCAGCCAGGCTCGTTGTCACTTAAGCAGATGCATTTCTCCGGACCTCGGGGGTAGTGATTTCTCGTGTCCCTGGTGCTTCAGGACCTTTCAGCCTGCCATGTGTGTGGTTGTTGACTTGATGAGCCCCCGGCCTGACCTGCCGTGTTTTTTTTATCTGTCCTCCGCCTAGCTCCGGAGCCAGAGAAGCCCGCCCCTCCGCCGGCCTCGGCGCCTTTGCAGCCTGCCTCGACCGCCGCCTCCGCCGCCACCTCCACCACCACCCTGAGCAGCCTCCTGGCAGCTCCCCTGCCCACAGTCTCCAGCTCCGCCATCCCAGTCATCAACCTCGATCCCAGCCCGAGCAGCAGCAGGCGGCGGCGGCGCGGCACCTGCAGCCTCCAACCCGCTGCTGGAGGCGCTGAAAATGAAGAGCGGCACCCCTGCGAGCTGCACGTCAGCTGCCAGCACGACCTCAGGTAGGGTCACTGAAACCTCAGACCAATCACGTGAACGTTTACATTCAAATGATTCACAAAATAAAGGGAGGTAGTTCTAATATCCTTCGTTAGGTCAATAAACACGAATCCAAAATGAAAACTAAAATAAGAAAACACTTTATTTTGTTCCCCTTCTTTGTTTTACACGTACACTCACTGACCACCGTTATTAGCTAGCAAGCAGCAGATGGTAGCCCACCTCGAGCCAGGCTCTGTTTAAGGTTTCTGCCTGTTAAAGGGGAGTTTCTCATCACCACCGTCGCCAAGTGCTTGCTCCTGGGGGATTTTTGGGGTTTCTGTAAATTAAAGAGGAGGGTCTCAAACTGCTCTTCTTGTAAAAGTGCCATGAGGTAACTTCTGTTGTGATTTGGCGCTATATAAATAAAATTGATTTGATTTAATGAAAGGTCTTCTGCTGCTGGAGCCCATCTGCTTGAGGGTTGCATGTGTTGTGGGTCAGGAGATGCTCCTCTGCAGACCTCGGTTGTAACAGGTGGTTCATCGCGTAACTGTTGCCTTTCTGTAAACTTCAAGTTGGGTCATTCTCCTCTGACCTCTGGCATCAACAAGGCATTTTCTCCCAGAGAACTGCTGCTCGCTGGATATCTTCTCCTTTTGGGACCAACCTTCTGTAAACTGTAGAGATGGTTGTGTGTGGGGAAACCCCAGTAGATCAGCTGTCGATGAAATACTCAGACATGCCCGGCCGGCATCAACAACCATGCCACATTCAAAGAAAATGAAACCACCTTTCTTCCCCATTCTGATGCTCGGTTTGAACTTTAGCAGATTGTCTTGGCCATGTCTACGTGCCTAAAAGCATTTGAGTTTCTGCCGTGTCATTGACTAATCGATAGACTGGTTTGAATTCCACCAAAACATCCCAAACTTCATTAGATTTACATCAGCTTGTTTATTCATTCTTGTCCCTCATTGTCTCCTTTTGCCTGCAGTGACTGCAACAACCACCCCAGTGCAGCCTAGTGGCTTCAGCCTGAAAATGCCGACCACAGTGGCCGCCCCACTGCCCCCTCCAGCCTCCCAGTCTCAGTCCCCTGCTGGCGTGCAGCAGCCGTCTGCCTTTACTCAGGTGCTGGGCCAGGTCTCCAAGCCTCCCAGCAGCACCCCATCCGTGGCAGGGGCGGGCCTGTTTGGACTGGCCAGCCAGATCAGCACCCCCGTCGCTTCCACGACCCCCGCAGCTCCTCAGCAGGTCACCGCGGCCGCCGCCGCTCCGGCCAGCGGCTCAGAGTCGGTCAGTAACACAAACCCTCTGCTCGCCTCGGGGTTCAAGCCCATCTTCGCCGTCACCACCACCACCTCCTCCTCGTCTCTGTCAGCCCCAGAAAGCAAACCCGCTGTTCAAAACTTCAAGCCCATCTTTGGCAGCACCACGGCAGGCGCCGGCTTCGCGACAACCCCGTCCCTCGCAACCGCCAACCCAGCACGCACAGTTTCCGCAACGAGCGTATCCTCAATATTTGGTGGGTCGACGAGCAACTCCGCAGTCGCCCCACCAGTTTTCCCTGGCTTGACCAACACCTTCACTGCCCCAGCTTCCACCGCCTCCATCAGCACCGCAAATCCCGTCGCCCAGCCGGCTGTAAAGTCCCTCTTCGGAAACTGGTCCACGCCATCCACGAGTACGAGCTCGGCCCCTGCAACAGGGAGCCCATTTCAGTTCGGAGCTGTTGCCACCACCGCCGCCGCGGCCACCACCACCGCTGCAGCAGCCCCCCCCACCACTGCTGCCACCACAACCTCCAGCAATGGCGCGTTCGCATTCGGCGCCCCTCAGCTGGACACTCAAGCCGCCAGCCAGAAGGTCTTCGCCTTCGGTCAGACGGCGCCCAGCCAGAGTACCACCACCGCTTCGTTTGGAGGCTTTGCCATGGCCAACTCGGCCCCCGCCGCCACCACGGCCGCCACCGTCGCTCCTGCCACCACCCAGGCCAGTTTCCCCTTTGGGAAGCCGTCGTTCGAAGCACCGGCGGCGCAGTCGACCTTCAGCTCTGCGGCGGCGCCGGCAAAGTCCTTCTCCTTCGGAGGCAGCGGAGCGACAACCACCCCGGCCTCCAACCCCGCCCCGACCCCCTTCACGTTTGGCGCAGCCCCTGCCACCACGGCGTCCAGCTTCGTGACCCCAACTAAACCAGCATTTGGCGGCACCTCGACCGGTTTTCCATTTGGCGGCACCACCGCTCCGGCCGCCGCGCCAAACTTCGGCGCAGCAACTCAGACTCAAAGCACCCCTTCGGGCACCTTCGGCTTTAGTGGTGCTGCCCCACAGCCGGCGCCCGCCAACCCCGCTCAGCCGGCGTCCAGTGGATTTAACTTTAATGCTGGCATGTCAGGAGCCCCCCAGTTCGCAGCGCCTGTCGTCAATAATCCTACACCGCAGATAGGAGGCTTCAACTTTGGGGCTGCTTCCACCGACACGCCGTCTTTTGGTAAGGCTTCAACACATGTTTGCTTTTACCCGTTGATGTTGTAAAATGAGTCTCATGGTGAGATGTCTGCGAGTTATAATGCACTTTTGGAGACAAACTCAGTAAAAAAAAGTCCCCTCTGCATGCAGCAACTGACCAATCCCACACACCTGGAGCATTTTCTGCCCTCCTATTAAGATTCATGTTGCCACCGTCCAGTGTAATTGATTCAGCGGATTGCTTATGCAGTAAATGAAAGGGAAGGCACAATTTGAAAGCACAGAATCACTGTATGTCGAGAATACCTGGCAGTCTCGCTGGCTCTGATATTACCTGAAGTCCCGTCCAACGAAAAAAACAGCGGAGCAATGTATGCGGCCTTTAACTGCACCATGTTTGCTGCTGGTTTTAACAAAAATGACCAGAGTCGCAGCGAGGAAGACATTGCTCCGAGACGTCCAGCCGCTGTGCCCTTAATAGAAAAGTTAAGTTTCGTGGCCAGTCACTTAAATTGGCTCTACAACCTCAGTCTGTCTAAATTGAGAAGACTTTTTGTTTTTGCTTGATCAAGTTGCTGCCGCTTGTCTCCGGGCCGCGTGCGCATCGATTTGCACGCTGCTCCACAAATAGTCGAGCTTTGTCCCTGTGCATCACTCATGTCCGGGGCCCTCCTGCCCAAGAGATAAAAGTCAGACTCCCACTAAAGTGTGGGCAGAGCAGGGTCGCCACGCTTTGATGAAAGCAGGAGTCGGTGAGACGGAAGGCGCGTGTGGATTTGAATTGATCGACTGAAGTGATGTGCTGCACTCTCCGCAGGAACGTCCACCCCAGCGTTTGGCCAGAGCGCTCCCGCCGGCGGCCCAATTCCCTTCGGAAGTCCTGGAACACCAGTTCAAGGGTTCAACGCTGCTCCTTTCGGTAGCCGACCATTGTTATTTTTCTCAAATGGGTGTTGATGCGAGCAGCGGTTGCTGCAGTAGAAATTGGAACAGTAATCGGTAGAGTTGTAAAGAAGAACGGGGGCACAGTAACTGCGCCGTTGCCTCACCAAACAAAATCACATCTGCTGTCTGCTTTTGAGGCAAATCAATTGTGGAAAATTGTGGTTTAAACCAGACCGCACATATTTATACCTGAATGTCAAAATAACAATACAAATGTCGATGTCCGTCCTCGGCGCCGACGCATCCTTACACGTCCTTGTGTGCGTTTCAGGGGCCCAGGCGACGCCTTCCTTCTCCATCGGCGCCGGATCGAGGACGTCCGGCGCGCAGGCCCGGCGGCTGCAGGCCCGGAGGCAACACAACAGGAAGAAATAACCCTCCCTGACTTCCCCCCCGCCACCCCTACCCCCTCCGCTCCCTCCCACATTCGTGTCCCACGAAACTTTTCAGAGGACTCCGGCTGTCGCTGCTATGACGCGAACGATGCTCTGTTCCAAGCCCGGCATCCCCGAAAACCACCGCGCCCTCTGCTTGCCCATCCCTCCTCCAGCAGGTCGCGCTGGCCCGAAAAACATTTTGAGTTTGCAGAGGAGTTAGAAAGAGCACACCAGCTTGCTGGGCTCATGGACGACTACATGACCCAGCGAGGGAATGTAGCAATCGGGAGACAGGATCTACAACAACGAACTATACTTGAAGAGAGAGAGAGAGAGAGAGAGAAGACAAATTGAAATACCTTGATTCTGAACAAAAAAACAAAAAAAACAACAAAAAAAAAGAAAAAGCATATCCAAAGCTCATTTTCCTTTACAGCACACGGACGCTCCCATTTGGTTTGTCTTAAAGAAGTCGAGTCAAGCAGAGAAATGGAGCCGCGGCTCAAACCTTTATTTTTTTACGTGAAGCGCTCGCCTGGTTTGTATGTCGGCCGATTATTTGCGGACACCCTCTCAACGAACCTAAAACCACACGATTAGACTTTCCGACGAATGACTGAAGGGGGGCGCCGGTCGGCTCAAGGCGGCGCACGGTACGCGGCGCCGCGGCGTAGATGTAAAGTAAGGAGACGTTTGCATTTTAAATTATTTTTTTAGATTGGCTGCCTGACCCTGTAAATGACTGCTGTGTTTCTGCACTTAAAAGGGCAAATTTAGTAAATATGTTTAATTGCTTTTTTTTCTGTAGTTTGTGCAAAACCCTTGTGTTCTCATTTCATTTTTTTTTTCCAATCCATTTATAAGCATTCCCAAAGTCCACCATAGGACGGCCTTTTTTTTTTTTTTTTTT
>CAAKHG010020473.1:0-16059 GCA_901007715.1 Dactylopterus volitans
GCGACGCTGGCTCAGATAAGAGCAAGCTCACACTGGCGGCCAGTGTTCCACGGCGGGGGGGGGGGGGATGATGGGCCCGCGTTTTGCAGCATTCAGATATATAAGGTTTCACACAGTCTTGAGCTATTAGATGTCACTTCTGTCTCCTCGTCTCATTAGCCTCCCTCCTGCGTGTGTGTGTGTGTGTGTGTGCGTGTGTGTGCGTGCACGCTGGTGTGTGTTCCCTTACATCACCCGCACCGTTTACACCAGGCTAATCCATGACGTCATATTTACACCACTAACCAGCCACGGCGTGCACGCGGCAATTGTGACTCAGTTCATCTGGCCCATTGTCTCTCCTCCTCCCTAAATTAAACTCCTCAACGAGTCCAGTTGGCTTCAGTTGCTCGGAGGAAAAAAGCACGGCGTCAAGACATAAAATCGGCAAAGATCCGGCCTGGTGACACGCACGCGCACATCCGCGACCTTCCGAGGTCCTCGTTTTAAACGTTTCATTCAGAAAATCAAACGTCTCTCTTTGCGAACACCCGGAATTGAGAGCTGTAAGACGAGAGCAAAGAGGTTAGACACTAATGGCCTTGGCGGACCAATTCAATTCATCCCGCAATTGAGGAGGCAAACTGCGGACGATTAGCATCTGAATGAAGCCGCTGGGAGATACCGATCTCAGAGCTGGTCAGGGGACAGCTAGCGTTACCGCTCGGGCAGCGCTAACAATCAGGAGCCGCGGGACTGCGCCACGTTATGCAAGCGCGGGGCGCCGTCCAAGAAACGTGCTCAGCGTGCCCGGAGCAGCCAGCGTGCGTCCACGTGTCTGGACACTGCCGAATCTAGAAAAAAAAAAAAAAAAAGGATGTTGTTTTTAAGGATGAAAGTTGCCCCGGTTAAAAGCTAGAAGCTGTAAAGGTTTGCAGAACAGCAGTCGGCTTTGTTTCAGTGCGGCCACAATAGATTCTGATCTTGACGGTGTTTACACTGGCCTCCGCGGCTACACACTCATTACACACTCGGTGTTCTAATCATGTTGCATTTGGCTGAAGTAGAATCACTTTTGGAGGCAGAAAGTGAGGTTGGTTTTACATAGTGGAGGACTTAATTTTCTTCGACTTCATGCCTTTTCCTAAAATATTAAAAACTTTTTTTTTTACCCAATATAACAAATTTATTCTCACGTTTACCTCTTTTGAAATACATGAAGAGGCAACTTTACTCTTGAAATGTTTTCATCCTCCGATGGACTGGTGAAGTCTTTTACCACTTGCACAGAGTGCATTCAGTTTTAGCTAAAATCAGGTCATATGTACTAATAATTTAATTGTGCATTATCGCTGGACACTTGTGCAGCGACCGCCTGTGTGTCCACCACAAGGGAGCAGCAAATCATTCCTTGAACCATTTCGTGCTTGTGTGTATGGAGGCACATTTATTAAATTAAAAAAAAAAAAAAGATCATAATTAGTTGCATGTGGAAAAGATTTCTTTTTATTCCTGAAACTGAAAGAGAATAGACATTTCTAAAATATAATCAAAGACTACTAAATGCGTGAGGAAGATGTTGAATAAGACATCCCGACATTGTTGAGCCCAGCTACATACAGTAGTGCTTTTGTCAAAATATACAACATGAAATAATTAAAAGAAAAAAACTATCAACACGTAGCAGAACTGTAAGTTTGAATAGACCTACATTTCTTTATATAGAATAATATATAACATATTTACATAATAAATAAGGATTAGTATTGATGTTGGCATTAATGTTTGGGGATTTGGCAGGTCCAACTTGTACGGTCCACTTGGTAAACAAAGTCCCTCCTGAAAGACAAACAAATAGAGGTTACTCACTGCAAATTATGTGATTTATCATCTTATTATATTGAAAATTAAAAGCTGTGCGTTATTTAGCATAACAAAACATGCTAAAGGCTCCTAAATAGGCAGAGTTTCTCCGTGTTTGCCCTGTTGAATGAAGGGGTGAAGCGCTAAAGCTACACATCAGCTGTGAAGTCATTAAAACTGGATTATTCATTAATACCTCACATCTGCCATCACAGCTGGGCTGGATAAATGGCCCGTACTTAGAACCCATCAACTGCTTTACTGTGCGTCCGATTTCCTAAAATTCTCGGACCTTTATCTTTTTCACGGGCCCCTTTAGGCTCTGGGGAGTTTTACTGGCAGGCAATCCGACCTTGACTAACGGCATTTTCTTGCGAGACAAATCTCCCTGAAGGGAAACGCTTTGCGTAAAGTTCCAGTCAATCAGCGGCCTCGGACTCGGCTGCTGCAGGCCGTCCTGCTCCACTTACTCTCTCCAGTGTGGCGGGCTGTTCTCGCGGCAGAGAAGCCCCTCATCGCACGGGCAAATCTGATTTATGCTGAACGCCAGGCCGCCGTCGGGCACATAGCAGCTCTCCCCGCGCATCAGCCGCCTCTTGCACACCTGCTCGCCGTGATGCCGGGCGCAGCACATGGACGCCCCGCAGTCTCTGTCAACTTTACACCTGGCACCTGGATGGCAGCAGACGCCGGTTACTTCGGGCCATTTTTCAATCTCCAAAATATTTTTTCTGCATGTGGATAAATTTGTTGTTAAAATGGAAGCCGTTAAAAGGATAGACAAGCGCTTACCCTCTTGTCCAATGGGGATGCTGCGATGGCATTTCCCAAACATGCAGCTGAGGCCGCGAACACACTGGGCGTCCCTCCGGCAGTAGTGGCCCTCCCCTCGCAGGGGCACACACAGGCCAAAGTGGCGGTCACAGGAGAAGCCACGCCCACAGGCCCTGTCATGGTCACAAACGACCTGAAAAACGTGGATATATTTTTTTTTTTTTAAAAATGCATCCGAGTCGTACAGGTATCTGAAAATGCATGTGAAGACTTTAAGGTCTGATGCGATAAAATCAGAGAAGTACAGCTATTATGCCTATAAACTTAACATTTTTTAACATTTTAAATCAAATTTAAACATAATATTTGTCAATGCTTGCAGCGCAAATTAGAGTATCTGAGTCTATTTGTGAGCATTTTATTACAATTCTGGTTGATTCGGGAGTAGCACGTTTAACATCTTACCGTGGCAGCTTTCGAAGCAGGCGCGGCCTCTCTGGGCGCCATCGCTCCTTCTTTGGGAGGACTGTGCGGCATGTTGAGCATCCAGGCCCAAATATGAGCCTCAGTCCAGGGAAAGCGCAGACACAGGCAGACCATCCACAGGCTCCACAACATCTCCACGATGAAAAAAAAAAAATAGTAAAAAAAATAAATAATAAGAATTGCAAGAGCAGCAAGAAAAATGATGATTCGGGGGGAAAAAAAAGCTAGCGAGTTGACCAGCGTGTGATTCCTCAGCTTTGAAGGAGGTGGAAAAACTCAAAGATTAAAAAGCCCAGTTAAAGTGAAGGAGGCCGGGAAGGCTGCAAGGATCCACGCAGTGACACTGGCCGACTCCTCTTCACTCTTATAGGTCACCGGGGCCCGACTTCCCCCGACGAGTTTGTTTGTCCGAGCAACAGGGTAGGAGGAGACAATTAGTTGTTAATGGATTAACTAAATTGCCCGGGTCGCCCCCCACGGCCAGAAAATGGCGGCAAAATGACCAATCGTGGGGCAAGAAAATGAGGGAACGAGGGGAGATGGGGCCGGCAGGGGATGGATGGACGTGATGGGCTGACAACAGCTCAACACAATGGAGCCGAGACAAGCGCCACCTCCGCGCGGGTTATCTCCGGCAGACAAACAAACGTGGGGGGGGGGGGGGGTTGGGGGGCGTCATGTTTCACCGCTCGCTGACTGACAGGTAAAGCCACTGTGGGTCCTGGCCCCGCAAAACACTTGCCAAACGCTCGTGGCCCCTGACCCTGGCTGCCCCCGCTACCCTATCCCAGTCCCGAGTCCCCCGCTGAGAGCAATTTGCAGAAGTGCACCCCGCAGACGACCCCATGATCTCATTAAATGTAATTACCATCAGCCATTAGTTTTCAGGGGGAGAAAGGGGAGTGAACGCAGGGGAGACCTGTTGTTCCTGGGAAACAAACAATTTTTTTTTTTTTAAACAAGCTTCTGGGAAAATAACCTGATACCTAATTTTCAATTTCTAGAGATCTGGGGATTCGTTGAGGTACAGAGTTTGACAATATGCCGTCAGTACCTCTGAAAGAAAGTATGGTTGGGTATGTATAATGGACCGATAGACTGGTCAACAATTTATATCCATATTTTATGATATGACAACATTACGATTAAGGTTTAATTAAGTTGAGGCCATAAATCCACGTGGCGCAGGGAAGGTGAACGGTCAGGGTCAAGGGTTCAGCGACAATTATGGTTCTTAAACTTGTGGTGGTAATAGATCATGAACAATCATCCACCAGCTCTGAAGTTTTGTCGACCCATGCCGCTATGTTTTAGCGTTATCTGATTTCGTCCTTGGCGCCTATGAAAAGGGTCAAGAAAAGGCCTTTAAATTAGGCTGCAGACAGAATCTACATGTTTGTCCTTCACATATGAATCCACCCGCATTTTTTTTCTTTCATACTCTTGCACGACTGTCGTTCTGCCTGAATGGTGTTTTTTCTATATAGTTGTGCTTCTTCTATAATTCATGACATCCTGCACAGCTGCACTGCTACCTGGATGGTCTGTGCGCCAAAACTTTTTTGAACGTCTCGCAAATTCCCAATGTGCTTCGATGAAACATGGTTAATATTCACAGCAAATAATCAGCTTGGTTCAGGAACACTAAGGGCCACCATTGTCTTTTCTCCGCGACTCCTAACTTTTGTTCAATTCCTCTCTGTTGGTTTTGCCAGGATAAAATGCCATAATTCCAATTCCAATTCCATAATTAGACATTTTCCTTTGGCTTTTTGGTACTGAAAAAGTGGCCAAGACCCCAAAGGGTTAATCATTTTCTTATCCCTTGTTTCTTCAATTTGTACTAGGCTAAGACTCTCCTAAATATCAGTGGATATGGCTTTAATAAATTAGGATGATTAATAAAATACTTTTACTTCTGGACCTGTGAGACCGTGGCAAAATATGCATCACTATGAGAATTTTTTATCAAAGTTATGAGTGATTTCCATTTGGGAGATGCTAAATTAACACAAATCCTGGTCTAAGGGATTGCCGTTGACAAAAGCTTGTGGCTGTTTAGTATTAAAATGGCTCCAAATCCTCTTTCTGGCTATCCAGCGGGACTCAGCCTTTCCAGTGGAGTGGCTGCGCTATGCTATGCACATGATATACAGCAGGTTGGACAAAGCTAATGTTCTTCTGATAGCTGAAAATATGGCTCCAATATGGGAGTTCAAACAGCGATGAGACGTTTTCCTCTGTGTATGCTGCGAAGCGCCTTGGAACCACTGTGTTGTGTTCAGTGCTGTATAAATAAAGTTGTTGTTTTTTTCACCAGTGTTGTCAAGCACATACACACACTTTATGGGACGACATTTCGCACTCGTCCACCTCCTGAGCGACTGTGTACTCTCTCAAGGTCATGTGGCTGAGGTTTGTTTGGAGCATCTGGAAGCTGCTGGGTGTCCTGCCAGTCATATTCTTCACGCATGTTTACAATTTTCTAGAATTTTGCCTCTGGATTTTCCACATTGTCATTTTTTCTGAGGTTTCTTCTATCTTTTCCCGTTTGAAGGGTTTTAGGGAGTTTTCCTTTTCCCAGTTTTGCGCACATTGCAATGCCCCTTGAGGCAAATTTGTGATTTGTGATACAATTACAATTGATTTGACACAGACTCCATCAATTTAGAAAGGCCTCTCTGTGCTCACATCATTGAGTCCTTCTCTATAAAACTATTTAGGCCAAACTCAATCCATGACAAACCCGAGTGTTGAACAGAAAGTCTGGGTTGATTCGAGTCCTCGTATTATCCCTTCCACGGGGAAAACAATGAGATATGATCTCTTCAAAAAGTACCGATTCAGGCTCAGTCCGTCTGAGAAGCTTCGCCCGACATTTGCATTCACTGTTCATTACCATTCAGTATTTTCACTGACTGAGATGCCTGGATAATTGTTAGTAATTTACATATTCTTAGTGGCAGACAGAACAGATCACTTTTGTAGATATTGCAAAGTCTGCAGCAATCTCATCTCCAGGTACTTAACTCCTTATCAAAACAGACTAATGATATAATTGGTGGTCAATTACTGGAACAATAGCGGCAGCTGGATCAATTAGCAAAATGTAAATAAGTACTGTATCATGATCATGCACCCATCTGAAAAGTTAACGTGTTCCGATTCATGTTTATTGAGTCACACCCCCCTTTTGTGGTGCTATAACGGATAAGTTGCACAGAGCGGTGAGCATAGCCACTTTTATCTCCATTCCGTTGATATTTTTTGATTTTTTTGGGGATATTTGGAATTCATCTTATTGATAATATTTAGCAAAACGCAGCCAGCCATTTGCGGAATAAAAATAAATAAATAAATAAATATTGTGATAAGCGATGGGTGATTTTGGATTGGATTTGCAACGTAAGTAATGCACCCTCAAACCACAACACCCTCCTCTTATCACGTTCCTCCAAACATGTATTCTTGTTCTACATTTGTACTGACAGCAAGACCCCCCCCGCCTCCCCTTTATTTACCCAATGCCAATAGCAGATAACTGTCTCCAAACAGTCCTTAACATGCTTTCTCAGTGTTGATGATTCAGCTAATGACGTTCGTAATGAATGTGCCCCACGTCACAATCAACATAGCTGTGGGTCTTACAATTAAGGACTAACAAAAACTTGGGGCAGGGTGATCTTTGTCCATTGTAATGGAACTTGGCCCCCCGCCGGCAGCTGTGAATGGTGGAGGGCACGTGGAGTCTGCCTTCCCAAACACCGAGAGAAAAAAAAACAAAACAAAAAACCCCCAAAAAAACACATATTCAGTGCAAGAATGGATGCATGACTGGCAAAGAATTCCAGAGAGTGATTATGCACTCAGGAGAACAACTGAGTAAGCGCAATGTTTTGGGATTCTGGATGTGCTGCAGTTTAAAAACAAAGTGCAGGGTGCTGTTTTTCTGAAACAGAGGAGATCGGGCTCTCAGACTAATGAATAGATATAGATAGGGGCGAATGAAGGGATTATAGTCAAGTGTTATGTTAATCGGGCTATTTGTTCTGGTTTGGAACAGTATGCTTTACGGAGGAAGAAGCAACGGTGAGTGTTTGGCTGTTTCACCGGAGGTAATTGTGGAGTTTGGTTTGTCACAGGTCATTTTGGGATGTTTGACGTCGCTGCTAAAGGCAGCTTTACAATTTTGTGGGAAGTAAAGATATTCAGTTGCACGTAATGGTCCGGAAATGATACACAAATCAATATACACAGTCTATTACGGTAACGCAAATGTAACGTGGCAGTGCTTTGAGCTAACTGCTAACGTCAACATGCTAACATGCCCACAGACAAGCAATACTTACATGCTGATGCTAAGCAGGTGTAATCATAAAGAGGATGGCTAGTAGAGTGAAACCATTAGCATCTGCAGGTAATTAGTCATAGTCATGTTTTAAAGTAATGCCCAAGTTGAAATTTTGACCTAAAGGTGGCGCCACGCGGAACGCTACTAAAGAGCAGTACTAAATTTTGATGAATTTTACAGCAATCTGTCCAATCGACTTCAAACCATTAAACCAAAGACGTCAGTCTGATGGTGGCGTGAGAGAAAAAAAAAGAGAGAGGAGATTGT
Source organism: Dactylopterus volitans (assembly GCA_901007715.1). Taxonomy (NCBI): domain Eukaryota; kingdom Metazoa; phylum Chordata; class Actinopteri; order Syngnathiformes; family Dactylopteridae; genus Dactylopterus; species Dactylopterus volitans. The sequence continues at coordinate 7,721 of CAAKHG010020473.1, forward strand.
GCTGCGTCGGAATGTAAATCAGCTGCTATTGTTTTGGAGGTTGGAATATAAAATGCCGACTTGCCTATAAATTCAAGCGAAAGGTACATTGCAAAACAAGATGCTAGAAATTCCTTACAGCCATTCCTCATCGTTATTAGGCCGACGTTTCACACCTTCCACAGACGTGGCTGGTGTTTCAGGTCATGACTCATCTAGCGAAGCTTAGTTTGAAATGAGGACAGAGAGAAAAACCCTTCAAATAAATTGCCTAAACCAAACTAACTATTTACTAATTACCTGCTTACTCACCATAACCACAGTATCTCCAATCCTCAAATATGTGTGCAGATGAAAAAACTTTTAGTGTTTCACAAAACTCAGGGTTTTTAGATGTGCGAACCGGAATGTAACTGGATACCGCTCGATCATGGATTATTTTTCGCATTTGCATCGCTTCATAAAGCAGTAAACACAATGACCGGATGACGTGCTGCGCTTGTTAGCCCTCTGCGACATTCTGAGGTGCTGAAATCACACAACTTAGGTCATTACCTCGGTTACTAATTTGCGACTGTTACTACAACAGCGAACGCAGTCGAACTCCCATAATTCATCAGAATGTAATGACGCAGCGCTGACGAGTCGCGCTATTAAATGTGTGGTCTCAGAAGTGATACTTGGTGGTCAGGTTAAGAGTAAATGAGTTGTTAAGGCTTTACAGTTCCCAGTAATGCTAATAAGCATGCTTCACTGACACATGACAAACTCCACATCTTGTTTGAGTCACAGTGGCATCAACGTATTCATTAAAACTAATAATTTCAGTTGTTGTGATAATTCAAATGTGCACATAACCGTCATTGAACCTGACCTCTGACAGACCTAACCCGGCTTTTTATTTCAGCCTCAGATGTCTGAAGAGCATTTCTCACAAGGTTTAAATAATGTTCTCTATAGTCTGTTTCCAATTGGAAGAAGACAGAAGACTGTGACTCCCTCTGTAATGGGAAACAGCCCTGTGTCTCCTTGTGCCAGGTTTGGGAAAAAAAACAAAAAAAAACAGGAGGCTCTGGAGTAAGGGTGATGGGTGGCCAATAGTCACAAATCAAACCACCATTATATTTAAATCTAAATAAACGTGCTCCCAGGAAAATTTTCCTGTTGAGTATTAAAAAAAAATCGCAGCAGAAAACATACATGAAGGGCGATTCCCACTTCTTCTCCCCATTTGCTGGTTTGACTCATCATCTGGTTCCTGTGTGACGGTGGAACCCTCAAGTGCTTGTTTTTTAATGCGGCCTTTCAGCAGCCCGGTCATCATGCCTCTCACCCGATGTTTTTACATGTTCAAATTAAATCCCCGGCTCGCTGCCATGATCAGTTCAGCGCATCACTTTTCTCACTTGCTTAGTTTGGCTTCTTTTCGCTGGAAAAACCAACATCGAGTGTCCTTACATCCAATTCAGTGTAGATTTATTTCTATAGGGGAGGTGAGGTGACGTCAGTTTCGCCAGTGTCAGTGATTTTATTTCTGTTCGGAACGTGCACGTGGGACATTTTTCAAACTGCAACCCGGTGACAATTACAGCTGAAATTAACTACCGCTTTTTCTGCGCGCTGTCTGGTCTTCCTCCCACCTGGAGAAATGTGGTTGCGTTCTACTTGGCCAACTTTTTAGGCTATGTGTGAAACGGGAATTTTGCTGGGAAATTCTGTATTCAAATGTCGCAATATAATCGATTCCAGGTAGGTATGCATATTCTATATCTTCTGAGCACCATCTTTAGCCAATGGTTTGTTCCATTTTTGTTAACTGGAGCCGGAAAATATATTCAATATTAGCAATCAGAGGTGCTTGCAGTGCTCATCTGTATAGAGGCAACAATTACTAGTTTAGTTTTATACTAGAAATTCCCCCAAATTACTGAAAACCACATAAAATATTGAAACAAAAAGAGTTTCAGTACATACTTCACAGAGCTAGAAAACACATGTTGTCCTACTTGTGTTAAGAGTGTGAACAAACCCAAACTAGCGTGTCCATTCGGCCTCTGTTAACCACAAATTCCCAGTTTGACTGGCACATTTGTGCTGTAAACACAAAGCCAAAGCTGAAGCGTCACATAAGACGCACCAACAATCACAGAACCCTTTCTGGGGGGAGGCACGAGTCTCATCAGCGGACATGGATGGGCGGGATTTTCATGAGCTAGTCACCAGGTCAGCTAGTCACCGGGAAACTATTGGGATCTTTTGGCCTCGCTAACATGTCAATACAATCAGCGATGAGTAATAAGAACAACTCCTCGATGTGGGCGTAAGAGAAATAAACCGTGACCAGCTACATAAACATTCGTGCGTAATCAATCAGCGACTGCTTAATCGATCGTTTTCATGTCACCCTCGGCACTTGGAAGAAGAAAAACATTTATAGCAAATGTGTTTTCTTTTGTCAAGAAAAGTAAAAAAACAACAACAACAAAAAAAAAACGTCCAAATAAATAACAAGGGAAGCTCTTCTCAAAAAGTCAACCATTTAACTATCACATTTGTTTTGGTTCTGCATGCTTCCACATGGAGCAGATATGCTCCGCCCATCTCCAGCCCCCTTGTTTTGCTTGGAAGGAGAGAGAAAAAAAATCGGAAATACATAAATATTTCCTCTTAAGGGAAGTCTTTTTTTTTTTTTTTTTTTAAATTGAGGAAGCAAACATAAAGCGGGAGACAGATTTAGACAGAAGGGAGGGGAGTGAGGAGAGAGAAAAGAGTTTTAAGAAGGAACAGAAAACAGTAAGCTTGCAGCAAATCAAGAGGAAAGAGAAGACACGGCCCCTCACTCTGCTCCTCTTCAGCTGTTTGTCAACTCTCCTGCTGTCATGGATCCACCATCCCAGAGGTTTCTCTGAGTGACAAACCAGGACGCAGAGCAGAAAAGAGAGGCGGACAGTGGAGGAAGAAAAGCAGTAAACCTTGGACGAAGTGAGGAGCAAAAAAAAAAAAGAAAATCAGTGTGTGGGAGAGCAAAAAAAAAAAAAAAAAAAGGCAGACGAGGAAAGGTGGGGGAGCGGAGGAGCGAGGCGCCCCGTTCTTCCAGCAAAGCGAGAGGGCGAGCAGGGGAGAAGAAGACAGGAGCGATAAAGAGTTGGGGAAGGAGGGAGAAGAGTCAGCTGGACATGGGGCTCTGTGCTGTTCTCCTCATCTGTCTCTCCCAGGCTGAACTGGGGAGAGTCTGGGCTCAGGAGCATGAAGGTAAGAACCCCCTTCCTCCATCCACATTCAGGCAGGTAGTCAAAATCTATTCTGATGTTAACGCCGCTCTGATAACGGGCTGCCCAGAACGGCTTTTCCCCGACATGTGAAATATTATCTGACCTGAATTCTTTGCCACTGACTCTCAGCAGGCAGGGTATTTTGGAAACTTTTTTTTTTCTTCGTGGATTTATGTGTGTGCGTGCGTGCGTGTGTGTGTGTGTGTAAAGCTAACAGGTCCCCTGACATTCATGCCTGTCAGTCACAGGAAGCACATGAAAGGCTACGTTTAAGTCTGGATTTTTGTTGGGATCCGAAACACCCATAGTTCCGCTTTGAAAAAAAACCCAGAGCGTTTGGCGTTGATTTGCTTGAAAAGCACAGATGATGTGAGCGCTTCAGCGCTTGAATATTTGAGGTAAGCCATCCGTTTCATTTATTATTTGAGCTTTGGTTGCAACAGGCGTCTTCTTGGAGCAGAGAAAGTCAACGGGAGCAGCAGCTGTGTCTTGAGTGCACTTGAAAACTTCTTGTTTTTCTAAGAACATAATTATCCAAAAAACAGTGAGGCATTCCATCTCTTATGGAGCATGTGTGTGCTGTGTACTCTCTGCCTTCCCGTGCGTGCGCGCGCGTGCGTGTGTGTGTGCCTGTATGTGTGCATGTATGTATTTTCGATCTCCTTGGAGATGTATTATTTTTAGCCAGCCCTCGTTCTTCCACTGCTGCTCCTCCGACAATCAGCGTTGCTCCAGTTTCTCTGGCCTCTCCTGTGGTCCCCGTTCCTCTGATCAGGGCCCTCACTCTGCAGAGGACGAACCCGACACGCAGCGCAGAGACCAGAGACGCAGAAATCCACCGAACGCCAGGAGACTCAAAGTCCAGCACGACGCCTGCGCTCGTCCGCGGCGCTAAAATGTGAGCCACCCGGGGTTCACAGCCACTATTTAGGCCGTTCTCTCATCCAGACAGTGGCACGGATCCTTGCTAAATAGGTGATGCTGAAGGCTTAGTGATGTTGATGGAAAGAATGCATTGTATCATTTGAATGATGCCAGAGCCCTTGTTTTTTTGAGTAAAGTATCGTCTTCTGGGGCAGGGTTACACAATACTGGCTGTATTTTTTGCTTCGTTCACCACTGTCAAGACCACCTGCGGCCAGTTCTGAGCTTAACTGGCTCCAGCCCCAACTTTTGCCATTATAAATGCTGATGTTTCATAACTGGCCTTTGGACTACATTATGTAGGATATCAAATTGTGAATTGGAATCTCTCTGTGGAAACGTCTCTCTTAATAAAGCTCTTAACGCGCAAGTGTTGGGTTGGGAAGCAGTTAATAAAAAGAAAAAAAAATGCAACAGTCAGCGGTATCAGACCAAATCATTTTTCCAAATAACCAAGTAAACCACTCGGGGCTTATCACTTTGCTTTGTTGAAGTACAAACTGTGTTCCACCTGCCAGTACTAGTTCTACCACATGAAAGTATTCCATTGTTCCTAATAACTCATGTCCAGTAGTCAACATCACCATCTCCCTCCCTTATGTGCAACTCTGAGAGTGGTGTCAAGATGTGACTTGCAAACAGTCATTATTTTCTCTCCCAGGACAACGAAATGATCTTATCAGAGAGCCGCCTGTTTTAGGACGTTTTGCAGTGACTGAATTTCAGGCAGGTTTGAACCACATCAGAGGAGGATTGGTCCAAAAAGCTGACTGCCCAAGACAGCTGATTCGTTAGAATTCAATGTGGCTTTAGTACAGCAAGATGAATGCTGAATAGTACCAGAAGTTATTGAGGACACCCCAACTTCCATTTATGGCCTTCGCTTGTGTCACATTATTCATTATAATACGTTGATGATCCCAGGTTGGGCGATTAGCAGTGGGCTGCCGTCGTTACAGTGCAGTTGTTGGGTGAGGTGCCTTGCTCGGGGGTACTTCAGCCGTGCTGAGGGCGGGGGCAGCGCTGTCCTTCACTCCCCCACTCACTCAGGTTTTCTTGCCAGTTCCCGTAAAGTGAACTGGCGACCTTTCGGTACCAAGCGCACCTGCCCGAACCTTTAGGCCATGGCTGCCCCCCCCCTAACTAAAGACAACTGTGTCCTAAATGTGACAGGATGCACTGATCAATAGTCCAGGTGGGTCTGCCACTGGCAGACAAATGACAAAGGTGAGCTAAAAACGCCACAACACCGATATTTTCTCTCTATAGTGAGCACCAAGAGGTTGGCTTCAGACTATTATTAGCAAAATGGAACATAGCATAGATTAGCTATCAGTGTAGGAATTCATTAAATAGGCCAACATGCATTTAACCGAGCCAGGAACTGCTGTGCATCCTCACTGTAGAACTCTCTTCTATTGGGAAAAAAACAAAAAAAACAACCCATACATGTTGAGCAACGAACAGAGACAATTAACGCGCAACATCTGGAAACTGGGAACCCGTGTCATCTGCAACGAAAATCAACTCCAAATGTAAACAAAAGCCAAGTAATCACTCCTTGACACTCGGATCAAACATTTCCTAAACTTTAAGCCCCTTCCATTTGTCTGTATTTATCAAACGCCACAATTTTTTTTTTCCTGGCCTTATCAGTCCAGCTGCCAGTGTTTGTGATTTCCTGTTATGGTTACTGCCGCTCCTCCGAGTTTGAGGTACCAAGTGGCCTCCACCCACGCCATAAGCGCTCGACTGGTTCCAATACAGTTCCCTCTTTTAACATCCAACCACAATAAAACCACTGAGCGAGATTTCAATGGCACAGGCTGACACGCGGAGCGGTGACCTCAGGTTGAGATTATTGTTCCATTAATGATGCTTTTGCCAGATGACTGCTGGTGCTTTTATAATCCCTGTCCTTGCGAAGTGACACTCCAACAGCACACACCACTGGAATTCTACAGCGTCATGGGCTCTGTTTGTATCTTGATGTGTTTGGGAAGTAAACAATGGCTCTCTCTCGCTCTCTCCTCTGCATGTCAACCTCTGCAGCAAAGATGTTGGCCTTTTGTTCTCTCTAGTTGAACCTGAAGACATTTCTCTTTTCTCTTTCCCCAAACCAGGCCATGCCTTTGTGGCTTCGATTCATCCTTTCCTGTATTTGGACTTCAAAGTGATGTGAATTTACCCGGCGAGAGATTCTTTTCAGGGAAAATTTATTTTTCATCCCTGGATCTCGTTCAACGGAACAGACTGAGGGACCATGTCTCGTTTGAGGAACGTGGCTCTGCTCTGCTTTGGTCTTAAGTTGCTCTCCAACTTTCAAAAGCCGTTTTTAAATTACACACATGGGAGCGTTTGTATTTCATTTACAATGAATTATTAAGGAAACAGTAGATATGAATAAATTCTTTGGATTTTTTTTTTTTCTCAAGAAGCAAATGTAAGCAATGGAAGGCCACAAAGTACAGTATGTCTCTGGAAAATGACAAAAGACAGAGAAATGGCAAATAGGTGCGTGGGAGATAATAATGGAATGAACAAACACAATATGTATATCCCCAGCACGCTGTATATGGCACAGATCGCTGTGTCCTAGTTTGCTGCACCCACTAGATTTGCGGTTGCTGCAATGCAGACACATCTAAGGAGGCAGATAGAATGGACATCACTTGTGCCAAGATCTCAAAATTCCTTAAATGTGCTTATTTTATCACCCACAATGAGGCTGCAGAGGTTTAATGCCCCCTCAAATCTGCACTCCTGGCACGGCAAGATAGGAAAAGACCCGCACCACGGCAGAAATCTGACATTCTGAGGATGCACAGATTTAAAAAGGACACTATTCAAATAAGAATATTCTAAATTTACTGTCCCAATAGGCCTACATACATCCTGTCCTAAGAGAAGGGGTTTAAAGGTGTATATCAAGCCAGCTACTATTCACGGGTATTTTTGTGCACCACTTTGTACATGCAGGTTCCATACAGACATGTGTCTGCCAGACCTGGCTCTACATTGCTTATCTTGACTCAAGCAACCATCCTCTAACTCTTTTTTTTTTTTTTTGTAGCCCTCATTCATTGCAGGCCCACATACAGAGGACCATCCAGGCGAGAAAACAAGGTTTTTGGACCAAAAAAAACAACCAAAAGCAACCAATTGAAAGTAGAGGGAGCGGGAAAAATGCATGTAAAACCACATTCCATGACGCCTCTGATCTGCCACTTCAGTGCCTTCCTCTTCCTCCTCCTCCTCCTCCTCTTTCAAGCTATGCCTCATCTCTCTCTACCCCTGCTGTTTGACGCCTCCTCAGCTATTTAATGACCGCTGCCAATCTGACCCAATTAGGAGCCGCTTGTCCTGAAGTCGTGAAAATAGCTTTCGCTGCACCAAACAAGATTTCTCATTAGAACCATCTCCCCGGAGTGTGTAATAACCTCGCAACATGTCTTTTTCTTGTTCCATTTTGTCTTTTAAGTCTCCTTTTTAAGCTCTCTTTCTATTGCATTTGACTTCTCGAACATCACTTTATTTAGTCTTCGCCCTTTACACACTTAATATCCCCTCCGTGAGGTTTCATGCGTGTGCCAACATGGTTCATTCCGATGATGAGCTCTCCCAGTATTATTTGCAGTTGCGCTTTTGAATATTTTCGTATCACCAATCATACGGCCGGTCAATGTGAAATGTGGTCATGCGTCGTGGCAAACCTACAAACAATTATCTCCAGTCTCTGCAGCACAAAATCCAGATATTTCCCTCATAACTTCAATGCTAATCTTGAAAACACTAAAAATCGTATTCTGTTATGGCCACACATTTATAAGCTTTTTATGCTGAGACTTCGGCGGCAGGGGTTTGCTCCCATTCGGCCACGAGAGCGGCAGTTGAGTCCGGCCGCAGACGCCGAATCGTTCATCAGCCTTAATCCAAAAGTTGGGAGCACACTTTTAAGATTTCCCTTAATTGGAACTGAGAAACTGAGCCCAAGCAATGAAAGACCACAACAGAGGGAAAAAGGGCGTTCACGGGATTTAGCGTGGCTACGTACTCTTGGCAATGGAAAGTAATCAGCACCCATTTATTATCTACTGAACACACATGGCACCCGCACAAGTGAAGACGGTCAGCAGAGACATGACTGCACGCACACACACACAC
>CAAKHG010020473.1:24597-41643 GCA_901007715.1 Dactylopterus volitans
TTTGGCTGCCAAACTGCTGGATCGCTTACAAACGTAATGGTTGTTTTGACTTTATGAAAAGCAGTGCTCCTGTGTCCAAAAAACTTAGCAAACTTTTTGGTAAATACAATAACAACAAAAGCCAAAACTATAAAAAAAAAAATAAAAAAACAACGAAAAAAACAAAACTTGGAAACATCCTTTAAACTCTAAAAGTGATTGTTTATCGTGCAGATTGTTTTCACAGCGTGCAGGGTTTGTAAATGCAATTAGCGATAGTTTGCAGGTTATTACAACAGGCAGGGTACTTGATCAAGGACATTGATTAGTTGTGTATCACCCTTCAAAGTTATCCCTCTTCTCAGCTTTACAGCCGGGCCCTCCAAACCACAAGGTGATAACGGAGAACACGGCCATCATCGCAGGTGTGGTGGCTGCCCTGGTTCTGCTCGTAGCTCTGACGCTGCTGGCCGTCTACTACATCAACACGCACCCGACAGTCGCCCCACCATTCTACCTCATGCAGGTGAGGCAAACGACCCCTGGCTCCACAAATGCCAGACACATCCCACACGTTCACGACCGCGTTTGCCCGCTGCCCGGCCCGTAGCAACCATTGTCTGCCGTTCCCCAGCGACGCACCAATAACTACTGGCCCTCGATGAAGTTCCGCAACCAGGGCTGCCACTCCAGCTACGCCGAGGTGGAGCTCGGCGGCCATGAAAAGGAGGGCTTCATTGAGGCTGAGCAGTGCTGCTGAAGGTCCAGGACGTGCAGGACACGGTCAAGAGGAGGGGAAGGACACCATCTCGAGGACGTTAGCGGTACAGCAAGAGGTCGAATGTGGGCGACCGGGCCAGCCCTCGTCGCGGGATGTCCCTACTCCGACCTCGGCAGCTGGACAGTGTTTACAATAACTGATCTTACCGAGCTTTCGCCGGCTTTCTCTGCATCTCTTGCTCTTTTTGCCGTCGTGCAGCGGATTTGCTCTAAAAACGTCCAAAGGGGTCGGAGGGTCTGAGGGGATGAAACGGTGAGAGAAATGTGTAACTGTACAGAACCCATCAATGCAAAGGGATGTCAGGGAAAACGCATCGAAATAGCCTTCATACTGCAAGCCAATGTACAGCTCAACCGACTACGTTTTTGTCTTTATCCCGTCTGTGGATCTCATTTTTTTGTTTGTTTCACAAAACGTCCGTGAGAGACGACTGGCTCATAAAAATGTCATATCTATGTGGACCTCACCACGACAGATATCTGAGTATACAACTGATAGTTATTATCATGACCGTCCTGGATCCCTCTGGAGAAGTATTGATTGGATGAATTTTGTGAGTTCTCTTTGAACCTTTCTGTCTTCTAATGTCTTCTAATAAAAGCTGGCGGTGAGTGTTGACGTCAATCTCACGCTCGTTGTGATGTACTAGGGTGAAAATAAATGGCATGGGAAATTCCTTCAGCAAGGATCATGGCTTGAAGCGTGAACAGGTGGTTACAACCGCGACCTCCTGCAGCTGCTCTTAACTGTAGGCAAATACTACCTCGACCGAGGCTTCAAATACTGTAGTATCCATGCACAAACACGCAACTTTAGTAATTATAACTATCAAAGCTGTCTACTCTCTATGGCGAGGTCGCCGCAGTTAGTTTTCCCTGAGGGCCAAATGATCAATAAAGGCAGTAATGCTAACATAGTTAGTAGTAGTAGTAGTAGTAGTAAGAGTAGTAGTGGAAGAAGTAGAAGCAGTAACAGTAGTGGTAGCAGTAGCAGTGGTGGTAGTAGTAGTAGTAGTAGTAGTGAGAGTAGAGTAGTAATAGTTGTTGTACTAGCAAAAGCAGCATCAGTAGTCGTTGTAGTCGTAGTACAAGTAGCAGTATTAGTAGCATCAGTGATTCTGTAATGGCAGTGTTGAGAGGCTCATGTCAATGCATATAATGGTTGAAATTTATAACTCATATTTTTTGGGGGGGTTGGAACTTAAGAGCGCTGCTCCTCGAGGTAAAACTGCATGGACGAGGCTGCTAAGCTAACAGTCGCGGCTGCTAAGCTAGCAGGTGGCGGCTGCTAAGCTAGCAGGTGGCGGCTGCTAAGCTAACAGGTCGCGGCCGGTCACCTTTGACGCCAATTAGCGCGACAGGTGCTAAAAACGTAAAATTATCTGAGCGAAGGAAGAGCAAACAAGTCATTTTAATCAGCGCGTGACTCTGTACTTACAGTTAAACGAGCGCAAATTTAAAAGAAAAAAAAATTAAGGCAGCCCGTTCATAGTGGAACCTCAATTAGTCTAAAAATAGCACCTAAACTTTTGACATAAATTCCGAAGGACATCTCCGAGCAGAATTTCAGGGGCGGTGGAAATGGAACGTACCATTTTGTTTTTGTGCGGGGTAAGATTAACGTAAGTTGGAAAAACCTGACTTGTAAATGCAATAATGGTAAATGAGGAAACATACTTTGTGAAGAAAAAAGAAAACAACTAAAGTGAAAGCTGTCATCGCCCAAGTAAAAAATAATCTCAGTCGGACAAAAAAAAGAGGGGGCACCCGGATTTGAACCGGGGACCTCTTGATCTGCAGTCAAATGCTCTACCACTGAGCTATACCCCCGTTGAAAACAGTGAGTGAGTTATTATTATTTAACCTACATAATTCACCGATATCCGTGGTTCTGTTATCCCACGGCGACACACGCAAAGCCTTTGCGGTTTTAGTGGGTGAATTTGAAACCGTGCAAATTCGAATATACGTCCAGTGCCCAACATGGCAGATCCGACTGTAGGTGACCACAGTGCCCAGCAGAGGGCGCCAGATGAGCTGCCACGCTGACGATGAGGACGTGTGTGTGTGTGTGTGTGCGCTTCAAAAAGTCAGTATCCAGTGGCTTCGCTCACATTAAATTGCTACTATCATATTATTTTTGTATATTTCATGCAGTCAGCCGTAATATGTATGTAAAATCCGTACCAGACTTGAAAACATACCATACTCACATTCCTGTGTGGGTGTTGGTCCCATTCTGTTTTTGGTTTTTTTTGGTGAATATGCCCATCTTACTCGTTAATTTAATTTTATTTTTTCTGACAATTATACAATCACGAATCAGGTACAAATAATTGCGTTAAGGCAAAATTATTCACACGACTGCCTGATATTTTGCGTGACTCACGTGAACGCATCTGACGCTGCCTTCCAGTGCTCCTGTAAACCATATAATGTACACGGAGATGTATATTTACTTTTAAAAAAATCAACTCAACAGCATATATATGTTAAATTTTGTTGAAACTTATAAAAAAAATGTTTTGACGATAGATCTACGAATGAATGGCTGCTCATCGTCGGGCATAAACTTGTTTAAAAAATACGAAAGAAAAGAAAGTAAGAAAGAAATCCCAGCGTGCCTGAAGGCAGCACGCAGCCTGCCGCGCCCCTGCGTGGCTCCTCCCATCCGCGGGGTCGCGTTTGTGTATTAAAAGACATGCTGGCGGGAGCGGAGGTGGTGGGTTCGCGTCCCGTTTGCGCATCGCCGCCTGAACGCTTCTGCCTGGATCAGTGAAGGTTTAGTTGTTTTGTTTTTTTGTTGTTGTTTTTTTGTGGTGGGAAGAAATCATGAATCCGCCGTGTGGAAGATGCCATAAACCAGTTTACCCCACAGAAAAAATAAACTGCCTTGATAAGGTAAGCTGATAAACCCCCACATATATCCAGCTTACACCTAAAGCCTTTAAGTAATGTGATTTTTTTTAATGATTTTGGTGTGATATTCTTTTTTCTTTATTAAAAAAGGGACGAAAATATAATGTCTTTCTAAATTGTCCAAGTTTTTCCTGTTGTTCTCCACAGTTAATGCGTATTTTAGACGTAAATGTTCCTCAAGGAGAATTAACTTCATATTATATCAGCAAATATAATTAAACCCCCTTGCTTTTAGATGCTGGCTGTTGCACTTGCACTTTCCTGTGAAAAAGGATCGTTCTTATCATGGCATCATGGCCACGTCGTGCCCGTCACTCAGCAGCGTTCCACCGCCTGCTTTTATGCTCCAGTGTGATAATGTGGCCGAGCAGATTTGTATGCGCGTGCGCGCACGCAGCCGCATGTGTAGATAGAACCATGCTCCATGAACACAAAAAGACATTCGAGCGAGCCCAAAGGGGTTGGGGGGGGCAGGAGGGGTTAGATGAGAAGAAAACCCACATCCGGTAAACATTGGCAACAAATCTTAAAGTGTGTGTGTGTGTGTGTGTGCTCGTGCGTGGGGGACATGAATTTGAAATGCAGTACAGCCTTATTGTCCCAAGTCTTCCTGGTCTGTGAAAGCACCACAAAGGTCACCTGCCACAGGTAGCAGAGAATATGAAAAAAAAAAAAAAGCGGGGTTAGGCGTTCATGTGATCTTCACACACTCCCCTCCATTCGGCCTCCGTGGATTTTTTGCAGCACCCGCACGTCGGCCTGTAAAACTGGCATCGGCGGAGCAGCCATGCTCCAGCGCCATGCATCCAGCCGTGCAGTATTCCTCCTCGCGTGTTCAGGCGCTCTCATGGTGCAGAGACGGGAGAAGCGGCCGTAAACTCCCAAGGAATTTTCCCACTGTGACAAAGTCGCGGTGAAGCCCCCTCAAGCAGGGGTTAAAAAGGGCCCGCCGGACATCTGCAGCGGCCGCGTCACGCCATAAAACGTTTCATCTCCGCAGATGCAAATGAAGTCCGCTGTCATTTAATAACCCTGCAAGAGCCCGGCTGATGATTTTTACTCTCTCCCTGCCTCCAGTACTGGCACAAGGGCTGCTTCAGCTGCGAGGTGTGCAAGATGGCCCTCAGCATGACCAACTACAAGGGCTTCGAGAAGAGGCCTTACTGCAGTATGTGAGTGTGACGCCCCGCGCCGGAGCGTTAAATCACCAGAAGAAGGTGCAGCCGGCGTAGAGATGAGTGAAAAGAGAAGTGCGAATAGACGGGGGGGGTGTCATGCTATTGCAAGCACTTTTTTTTTTTGGCTTACGTAACCAGAGAAGAGTGTGATTTGTGTCTGATTCCAGAGAAGACAAAGGGGGGTAGCTATTCCAACACAGCATGACAGTAGATCTTTTCTCTAACGCGTGAGTCATGGTTTATCCTTTGTCGTTCAAGGACTCAAAGTCGCATCAAAATGTGCAGACGCGTCCATCCCACTCGGCTCATGCCAAAGTTAAATGTCATTCAGGTGGAAAAAGCACACGCGTGAGTTCAGTGAAAGAAAAAAAAAACTGGGTTGACACTTGATTTCCTCAACAGCACAGCGACGGTGCGAAGGTCTGAACTCTGCTGACTTCAGTTCAAATCACTTTAATTGTCCACAAGGGGCAAATAAAAAAAGAATGAGAATAGCTTTGAATGACAACAACACACACACACACACACACACGCATGCACACGGTGTCACAAATAACGATAACACTGAAGTAAATGACATGAGGGTGAGCGGAGAAAAACAATGATAACTGAACGACAGAGCGACACAAAGACGAGGGATCGAAAAGAATTAAAATATGTTCAGCAGTGAATGAGGTCACCCGCAAGACATCACGAGCGGAATATTCCAAAAAAGTTTAAAAAAAATTGATCCTACAAAATAGACCCACAATTTTATATTTTAAGAGTTTATTTTCTCCGGTAATAACTCTTGTCCGATATTCTCTCGAAGTTGCGACTGCTTATAACTATTATATTTATTGTTTTAAGTGCTGCTGCCTTCAAGTACCTGCGGGAAATTTTGTAAACCTTTTGTGCCATTTGTAAACACGTGGAACGCGTTTGTCGTTTTTTTTTTTTGTTGTTGTTGTTTTTTTAAATCAAAGTTGGATCAACAGTGCATTCAAATGATAAAATATTAAGAGTAAAAAAGCTGAACATGAGGAACATAAAAAAGATCAGAGACTATAGACCTAAAAAATAAATAAATAAATAAAAAAGTGAGCTTCATCAGGCCGAAAATTTTTCAAACAGGCAAATCAATCTTTAAAAACAATGAAAACTGTAATCACTGACCAGTGTTGAACTTAAAACATTTCCTTGCAACAGGTAATCACGATTAGTATCAGACATTTTCTAGTAGTGAGACCAGACGTTTAAAAGACAGCCGTCACTCCATCGGTGACCTGCGAGGGGACTAAGTGATCAGGCCGGTCTCATGTTGCTCTTCCTCTGCTATCTTCCAGGCATTATCCCAAAACCTCTTTCACTATCGTGACCGACACGCCCGAGAATCTGCGTCTCAAGCAACAGACCATGCTCAACAGCCAGGTTAGCCCCCCCCACCCCCGCCCCACCCACGCCACATATCAGCGTGGACCCTCCCCGCTCCGTCTCTGTCTTCTCTCACTTCCGCTGCCAATTGTTTGGCGCTGCCATGACTCGGCGTTTCTCTATCTGTCTCTATCCGTCACCCAGTCCGCTATCTGCCCCTCAGCGGGGGAGGTGGAGGCGGAGCTCTCGAGTGGATCCCGTCGGTTGAGTCAAACGGATGGCGAGATGCGAGGGCCGGGATTTTTGGAGAAAAAAAAACAAGTGTCCCCGATCATGACTTGGGAAGTTTTAAAAGTGGGATTCATTTCGCTCTTCCCGTTTCCCGGTCATGAGGCACCGGCGCGGCTCATCCTCGCCAGGTCGCTCTCGCTGCGCTAAAGCCTCTTAAGCTAATCACGCTGCCGTAGCCAGCAGTTTGACCTCATCAGAGGGATAAGTCCTCCCCGAGTCACGCAAAATTAACGGGATTCCTTTCCGGTTTGGAGGCTGGCGTTTCTCTTCTCCGCCCGCGCAAACACAGATGGTCCTTCAAAGCCTGAAACGGAAAGTTTTCCTTAAATTCGAAACCGCTAATTTCTCATTCCAAGGCCACATTCCCTATATATAACAGCACTGTTCACTGGTCACGGGTCATTTCGCCTTTAACCTCTCCAATTGCTACAATATAACCGCTAAAAATAGCTTCTTTCTTTCCCCTGCCGGACATCTTCATATTTTCATTAATCACGTGTCATTTTAACCAGCTGAGCCTTCGTTTTGTCCCGCCTGAACTGCACGCGTGTGGACCCTGTTCACCGGGAGAATCTTTCACCATGTCACACCGCAAATTTCTATATTCCTGTTTGTTCAAAGATGGGAGTAAGAAAAGTACGCTTTTTTTTTTATAATCAATGAGCTTCACGTGTGCCGGGCGCCACATTTGTGAATGCTGTGCTGATGGAGGCTCGTTAGCCGTGCTTCATGCTAAGCTAAAGTCATCTGCTAGTTATGATGGAGGCTCGTTAGCCGTGCTTCATGCTAAGCTAAAGTCATCTGCCGTTATGAACACGCACGCACGCATGGGAGAAGTGCCGGGCTCTGTTTGTAGCAACTGATCGTTAAAAATGCTCCAAATTTTCGTTCGAATTTCAACGCAGGACAGTTGTTAGACGGGGGGGGGGGGATTCAGCCGCGACCTCAGGTCTCAGTGTTGCATTCAGTTAGCGTATCCTGGACGCTAAGCTGTGATTGGCCAAAAAAAAAAAAAAGAAAGGGTCCCGCATGCACCTTCCACTGATGTTTGTGGCTCTTCTAAAAGCGGGTTTTAGATATGCCGGCCGAGTTTCGAGGGCCTGGCCTGGTTCCCGGCCCTCATGCTAAGCTACGTTAGCCCGTTTTTTTTCCGCGCACAAACATAAGAGGCAGGCGCCCCTTTGACTCCCAGCCAAGGACGGAGGAGCTCTCCAAACAGGGATGGCAGCCTCCTCAGGTCTGACTTCGCCCCCTTCGCCGCGCAGTAATCCCAGCAGATTACGTGCGCGAGTGTTTTTTTTTTGGAGAGTGCTCGTGGGGGAGCGGGCGAACAGCCGAGGCTAAACACTGATTCACTGGTCTCTCCAGCTCCACGATGAAACGGGCGTCTGATGTGACCCCAAAGCCCCCGTGAGGGCGCCTCCATTTTTGGTTAAAACCGTTTGAGACCATCAAGGAAACCGACTGTTGTTATGTTAAATGATTATTTTGACAACATCATAATCACCTTTACGCCAAAAGCTGAACCCCCCCACCCCCCTTTTTCTCTCCACAACCCCGTCAATCCTCCCCTCCCCCACTCTCCCTTACAAACACACACACGCACGCGCGCACACACACACACACACATACACACACACGCACACATCTCATCCAACCAACCCGGTTCAATGTTTATAACCATAAAAGTCTCGGCAGTCAAGCTCCAGCACAGGGTCCAAATATTCCTCATAGCAAGAACATGACTCACTTGTGTGTGAATGTGTGCATGCGCGCGCGTGTGTGTGTGTGTGTGTGTGTGCGTGCGCGTGTGTGTTTGTGCACACTTGTGGGCATCGGACTTTCACTCTTGGATAACGGTTTTGGCTTTTTCTTTCTTTGTTTTTTTTTTTTTTTTAAACTTGTAGCCCCCCCCTCCTCCCTAAAGTTCCGTAGGCCATCTGATTCACTGGGATTCGAAGCTCGACACGTGTGAGCCCGCGCATGCAGGCTCATCGTGCCGAATCTCACAATCCAGTTGCGATCATCCGTTAGAAAGCGCCCCCGGGGGGCTTTGGGGGGCGCCGTGGTGGGAGAAGCCCGACGCCACCCGAGTTTCCTAAAATCCTGATGAAATGAAAATTCGCAGGCGCTCTATAAGGAGGACTTTGAAAAGAGCAAGGGGAAGGGCTTCAGCGTGGTGGCCGACACGCCGGAGATGCAGAGGGTGAAGAAGACGCAGGACCAGATCAGCCACGTACGTCCGGCCGACCTCCGCAAAACCCTCCCCTCCCCCGCCGGAGCGTCGAAAAAAAAGAACCTAACATCGAACTCCCGTTTCTTGTTACGTAACAACCCCATGACAGAGGACTCGGACTCGGCCTCGCCGCAGCCCACCTGTCCAGCCTCTAACCGTCTATGTGCGCATGTATGCGTCTGCATGTTTGCATGAAATCCACCTGCAGGCGTCGGCGCCGACGCCGCGTTCATGGTTTTACCCGATCACGCAGGCGGTTCGCCAGCCTGGGGGGCTCCGGGCCCCTTGTAAGGCCTCATGAGATCACTACCAGAAATCAGAACTAGTGAGAAGGGGCTTTTCTTCAAGCTGTAGTTTCGTCACCTCTGGCTGAAAATAATTAAACCCCTTTGCAAAGCCGTGACACCAGTGACCGCGGGGGTCAGGTGATCATGCCGCGGATGCTGCTCGTTTCTTCATCTCCGCCGATTCCAGTTCCCAGCGAGGGATGAAAAACATGCATGAAATCGTAATCTAACCTTAAAAGGAGAAGTTTGAGATTACAGTTATTGGCAGCTTTTTTTTTGTTTTTGTTTCGCAGACAAATAGACAAGACAATCAATGAGGACTGCATAAAGAGCCGCACCTGGCAGGCAGTTAGCGTAGCTTAGCATCAAGGCGGGAAACAGAAATGGCGGGAAACATTCGTAATCTTGGTACACGGAGGCCTGGATCGCATCCTTCTTTAAGAACACGGCTTGTTGTTTCAATGCTTCAGCGTAGATAAATAGATAAAATTCAGAGCCGGACCGCGGCTCCGTCTGCTGTTTCCTGCCTCGGCGCCAGGCTATGCTAACGACTTGTGTCGTCAAAGTCAAACGACGTCTTTTTAACGCGCATGTCTCTCTCTTAACGAAGTCCGATGCGTTCTTTGACGCTTTTTTTTTTGTTTCCAAAATGAACTCTGCATCTCAGGCCCTCTACAAGGAGGATTTTGAAAAGAACAAGGGGAAGGGCTTCAGCGTGGTGGTCGACACTCCGGAGATGCAGAGGGTGAAGAAGACGCAGGACCAGATCAGCAACGTAGGTCAAATATTTGAATATCTTCACGTGCCAGGGCATTTTCGCATTTGATTTGTGCTAAGACGGCACAATATGGACACAATGAGACACCGGGAAACACGCCCATCGAGCGTAACATTACGACCATGTTTAATGCAACAGCCCTGCAACAAACTCTACCTTCAGAAGGAGTTTTATGTTGAATTTTGACCAAATCTTCGTTTGAGAGGCATTGACACATGTGAGTGATTGTTCTTGGGACTGTAACCCGCGATGCTGTTGAACCGCGCCGCAGGGCTGTTGCCTTACATGCTATGGTAAAAACATGGGGTGGTCGTAATGTTACGGCTGATCGGTCCACACCGAGCCGCAAGCACAGCCGCCGGCACAATCCCGCGACACGACGGGGACGGGGACCGGGGGGGGGGGGGCATTTGAGGTCTCAGATCTGCGGAGTCGATAACGAGGGAGCTGTGCAGCGTCAAGCCGAGAGGAGAGGACTCCTCCGGGCGGCGGCGGCGGCGATGACGGGGGCTTCCAGAGGCACACAGGCGCATTTCAGACATTTCTCTCCATCCACTCAGCAGCAGCTGCCCTATATGGTCAAAGTCTCTCAGCTGTGGACACAAAGTGTACATCCGCTCTCTGCCGCTCGCTCTCTCACACACACACACACACACACCGCACACACACGCTGGCAAGCAAATCATGTTGACACACTTTCTCTTCTGTCATGAGAGCGCGAGTCGCAGAAAGGGGCGCCGGGCGATGAGCTGCGTGTCAAAAACGGCAAACTCCAGATGTTTTTTTTTTCTTTTAGTTCTGTCTGAATGTCTTTTTAGATTTTTTTTTTCCTTCTCTCTAAAGTCTTTGCCTGCAAACGTTTTTCCCCCCCAAAAAAAATTCCTCTTGGCGCCTCCTGAGGTCAGCTGAGGACAACAACGCACAGGGGAGCTGCTGCTGCTGCTGCTGCTATTTCGCTTTTTCTCTTCACGTCTACTTTCCTCTTCCAGCCCCTAGAAGCTTGGAACTGTGATAAACTCGCAGCATTCGGTCGGCCTTGCCGTCTATGAGCCCCTTTGTGGGGTTACATAACGAAGAGGAAGCTATGTTGAGGCAGTGGGACAAAAGTTAGGGGAAAAAAAAACTCCCTTCATGGAAAAACTAAATTGTAATGCGAGGCATGCCGCAGTTCCCAAGGTTTACACAGCTAAATGGAAATGAAAAAATATTTTCATTGCATGATCAACAAGTTGTGGGAGGCGGTATATTTGGTTCCTATAAAAAGAAGAAAGGAAAAAAAAAAAAGCTGAAACTGCAGTTCCACAAGGTCAAGATGCCAGGAGAAACATGTCAAGTCACAGTTCATCAACATGGTTCTTTGTGTATATCTGAACCACTGCAGACGAGCCGTTTCCACAAGCTGGGCATGTTAATTTCGAGCGTGCAGTTGTTGGAATGCTTCTTTACAACGTGCGTGCAGGCTACAGGTGCTCCAGCCGGCCTCTGCAGCCGAAGCGTCCTCTCGTTATCTCTCAGCACCTCCAAAAATGGTGCCATTCCTCCGTCGGGAAGGCAAACCTCTCTCGGGGGGGGGGGGGCGGCTTTCCACCCCCGGGCGTATGTCGCCCTCATGTGGCTTTAACATGTATGTGCAGATCAAGTACCACGAGGAGTTTGAGAGGAGCAAAGTTCGGAGTGACGCGCCCCCTCCTGAAAACAGGCAAGGTAAGACATGCGCTCGGCGCCACACATGGTTAAAGGCGTAGTGGGCTAAATAACCTTATTTAACTTTATGTGTGTGTGTCTATGTGTGTGTGTGTGCGCGCAGACTATGAAGAGCAACCATCCAATCCCGAACGATACAACCAACCCGTTGGACAAGTGCGCCCACCGGTTGCTGCGCCACCTAGTGGAAGGGTAAGCGTCTATTTTATAGGAGCCAAACGGCCGGCAGAACGCACACATGAGCCACAGGTGTTAATCTGTGCTAAGGAGGAACCCCTCATCTGATTTTAATTCCTTTTGTTTTAACACTTAATTCATTTTTCAGTCATTTCAGACTGAATTTTATTTTTCATCATGAAAGATTTTTTCATGATGAAAAAAATTGAGGCATATTTGTAATACCTACTGTACATAAATATTAGATGTGATGTTTATGTATTTTTTTATGCAATAAAAAAACAGGTTACTGGTTTTGATGGAACTCTGAATGAGTGCCATGCAAGCACTGTAAATTCAGTCTTTAAGTATAAGACAACTTTCTTATACTAAACGTAGTCTGAGAATTACATCCAGCCCAAAAGTCTGGTATTAGAATTAAGTTCTGTCTTAAGTCAGTGCATCAGTCTTCCATTTTGACATATTGTAGCTTTCTAGTCTTTTTTGAAGATTTTAGTGTGCATCGGATTTTTCCTTATTCAATATACACCCACTGGCCACTTTCTTTAGGTCCCAGTACATCATCTTGACCACGCCTACATGCCTAAATACACTGATATGCTGCCATGTGATTGGCTGATAAGCTATTTGCATCACCAAGCAGGTGTACCTAATAAAGTGGCCAGCGAGCCTGTCCTGCGTTTAAGCTTCCCGTAGGCAGCAGACAGGCGCCCGCGCAGGCGTCCGGTCATTCACTTCCTGTTCCGCACCGTCTCTCCCTTGCAGAAGCGCTACCAGGCGCTCTACAGCTACGCGGCGGCGGAGGCAGACGAAGTCTCCCTGCAGGAGGGCGATCTGATCTTAGACGTGGAGCCCATCGACGAAGGCTGGATGTTTGGGTGCAACCAGCGCACCGGCCAGCGGGGGATGCTCCCTGCAAACTACGTCCGGCCCGTGTGAGACAGACACTGGACGGCCCGCCAGCCTACGCAAAACACTGCCCCCCCCCTCCAGGGTCTGCTGAAGTTCAACCTTTTGCAAATGGAAAAAGTTAAAAAAAAAAAAAAACTAAAAAAAAAAATCACTTGGTTCTGCTTTGCCTTTCATGCCAAAATACAATTTCCAAGTATAAATAAAAAAAAAAAAAAAGGTGATGGTTTCTTGCCATGCAAGTTCAAATTCACTGAAAAGATTGGAATAGAAACCCAGAAGGGAGGAGCAAGAGAGGGTGTGAATGTGCTCATCAGGAATAATCATCCTGTATTAACGCTTCACATGCAAGTTCCAGTCGCAGGTAACTGTCGGGGGTCACGCGTCAAACTTGACGCGTTGTACGAAAACCCTGCAACGTTGATCAATTAGGCAACCGATCACGCAGAGTTACGGCTCAGAAGTATTTGGACGGTGGCAATTTTGCCTCTAGATCACAAAGCTGGATGTCGGGCGGAGCGACCAAGATGCGACATGAGTGTTCAAGGGGATTGAAAAAAAAAACTGATAAAGCTTTGGGGGAAAAAAAGAAAAAGGTATACATTTGCTCATTTGCAGCACCTCCGTCACTGTCCAAATACTCGGGTTCCCAATTGTCCATTTAACGATTTTATCAAATAAAAGTGGTGGATTTAAACTTTGCACGCAAAACGAGTCGTTGAACTCGGCGGAAATAAACACCACACCGACGTCCAACATATCAATACCTTTATTCAAAAACAGTTCACATCAAAATCACTATGAGGGAGTAAAATTTTTTTACTAATTACTTTAAAAATAAGACCTTTATTTACAAAATGTTTTCTCACACTAAAAACAATTAAACTTAAGCACTTTTTTTTTTTTAAACTCTTGTAAACGTAAATGTTCTGTAAGGGCTGGCGGGCTGCGCGCGGCGTCACGCTAAAATCAGTCCTCCCCGGGGGAGCGTGAACGGGCTACGCGGCAGAGAAAAAGGCCGCCCGCTTGTCGATTCTGCCGCGGAGCTTCTCGGGCAGCCAGTTGAGCTGCGTCCCGAAGCGCTCGGCGTCTCTCCCGATGCGATCCTCGCACAACCTGGGAGGGGGCGAGAACAACCACACGACTCGCTTAGAAGCTCGATGCTTTCCGCTTTTGTCCACGGTTCCCACCTTCCACCTCCTTTAACTCTGAAGATGCGTTCCTTTCCTGGAAGCCTCTCGGGTTCTTCCACCGTTAACACAACTACTACCGTCGCTACGCCCGCTTAAAACTCCATAAATAAAATGAACTCCCGTTGGATGTGTTGCAGGTTCAGAGATGCTCCTCTGCACACCTGTAACTTGCCTTTCCATCAGTCCGGCCGTTCTCCGACATCGACAAGGCATCTTCTCCCAGAGAACTCGCCACTGCTGGATATCTTCTCTTTATGGACCATTCAAATCCAGATGGTTGAGTGAGAAAACCCCAGCATAAACGCTCAGACCCGCCCAGACCAGTCAACCACCGGGCCATGTTCAAAGCCACTTAAAACCACCCTTTTGGCTCCATTCTGGCGCTCGGCTTGAACTCCAGCAGATGGTCCTGACCGTGCCTACTGGCACCGAGTTGTTTCGTGTGCGATTGGTTGGTGAGATAAATTTTTGCGGTGGACGTGCGAGCGCCTGCTGATGAGTCCTCGCCGCGGTTTCGCCGCGACTGTCGCCCGTTTACGCCGCTACACTCCGACTTTAACCTCGTTTATGTTCCCATTATAAATGACAAAACACACCGACATAGTAGGACCCAGTTAGGTTCTGTGGGGATTCTGGTTCTGGGTCAGAGAAGAGCCACCTGCTCTAAAGCAAAAACACACAGGCATCGCAAACATTTGACTTAAGTTACATCGGGTAAATAAAAGCTCATCAGCGTATGATCGTGTCCTCAGCTGTACCAGAACCACATCAGCCCAGGGTCTGGCTGTGGAGATCAGAGTTAAGGGCTGCAAATAGCCACAAGAGTTTCAAAGGGGGTCTCTGTGGACCTAAACTGCTTAGTCATGAGAACGCACACAACATGAAAACCATGCGCTCACGTGCAGCCGGCAGAAATAAAGCGCCAGGGCAAAAGAAGAAGAAAAAAAGCCATGTGATCAAGGGGGAGGAAAAGCTGCTCCACCGCGCACGTCACAGAGCATTCATTCACTGATTGTTAAACCGCACCTGACGAGGGAGTACGGCTGAGTCTGGAAGATGAGCACATCTCTGCAGTGGTTTTGCGCCGACGCCCTCAGAACGGCCACCTAACAGGGGGAAAAAAAAAAAAAGAGGATGTCACGGCAGATGGGTGATGGGTTTCTCTCCTTTTAAACAGCAAAATGGGCTCCAGGCTAAACTCTCCAGAAAACTAACATCTCCCAAGAGTATGCAACACCTCCCTTTAGCCCCACACCA
The DNA here is from genome assembly GCA_901007715.1 of Dactylopterus volitans. Taxonomy (NCBI): domain Eukaryota; kingdom Metazoa; phylum Chordata; class Actinopteri; order Syngnathiformes; family Dactylopteridae; genus Dactylopterus; species Dactylopterus volitans. Next base: position 39,639 of record CAAKHG010020473.1, read on the forward strand.
GGTCAAAATCTTCCCCAAAAAGGTTTCATTGGGCCGAAGGCCACGAACTGCTTCCAATCCCGTCACGGTTCTGCTCAGCGACTGTGGGCGTGTAACGTGTAACAGCGGTGCCCCTTTTGAGCGCCATGCAGCTCGTTTTTTTTTTTTTTTTTTTTACCTCTTTAGAGGCTGACGCGCCAGCAGGACCCCGTCTGCACCAGGGTGAACGGAGCCTGCGAGTGATTCGAAAACAGCTCAACAGAGCTGTATTTAGATTGATGCTCGCTCACACACACACACGCGCGAGAGAGAGAGAGAGTGAGATCTTGCCCAAGGGGTGTGAGCTCAGACCGGCGAGTGCGGTGTGTGCAAGCCTGAACGCAGCTCCGGGTCTGTAGCATAACAGCGACATTTAGGCTAAAAACACGGTGGGAATGGCGCCATTTTGGAGTCAAATTTGAGTGTCTCGGACTTTAACGCGCATGGACGAAACCACAGGAGAAAAACGGCTGCATTTTAGTTTTTTTTTCTTTTTTCCTGTCATTTCAAGAAGCGGTCGCCGTTCACTTCAGTTGTAACGGATTTAGGCCGTTGTTCACCTCCATGTGTCGCCATAGCGATGGGGACATCATTTGTGAACTTACTTTCGGTCTATTAACTATTCCTTTAAAATCAACTTGGCATTTAAAAAAAAAAAGGCGTCTTGCAAAGTGGGGAGGGGGGGGGCAGCTAAAATGTCACACACTCCATCCAACTCCCTCTGCCGACTGAGCGGATTCATCTCGTTTTAGTTTGTGCTCAGTACAATTTGAAAAAAAGTTATTCAAGTAATTCATTCCTACTTTGTCACCGACTCTGGGACAGTTTGAAACCATGTGGGCTGCTCGTGTGAAATCGCCGCCACGTAAGCCCGCTTCATACTTTGAGTCCTTAAACCACTTACTGCGCCTTTATACAACAGTTTTACAGCTATAATTAGTCAAAAAAAACAGGTTTAGAGACGTAATGCTGCCGTGTGGGGTTTTTTCCCCCCTTGCAATATCCGCAAAATCCTAAAAAAAAGGAGACGGATTATCCCGCAAAACATTTGTACCTCGATTAGCCCGTGCGGAACCAAAAATAGGAGCGTTATTTTGGAGTGGCGACAGCGTGCAGGGGTCCTACATACCGAGTCCATGAGGATGCGGAAGTTGCTGCTTCCGCCGAAGACGACGACGTCGTCATCATCGTCGCCTGCCAGGCACGCCGTGTGGCCGACCCTGCGGAAGGGAGCGTCAGACGCCCATTTTTACCAGCAGCATCACCTCTAAAAGGTTTGTCATGGAGACAATGATACAGATGCGAGGGTTTTTAATGTGCGCAAAAAGAAAAAAAAAAAACAAATAATGATTTAAATGGACGTTTTTAGGGCCGGCAGCCATGCTACCTAGCTTTATTCTGATGAAATATGATGGCGCTGAGACCGCCGGAGGAGCCCGAACATAAGAGGGCAGCTACCTGGGCTTGTCTGTGTGCGGGTGCGTCAACTTGGTCCACTCCTTCTTCTGCGTGTTGAACTGCCAGGCGTCGCCTGCAAGGCAAAGAGGCTCGTGATCGAAAATAAAACTCCCCCGTGACTGCCGAAGCCATGCGGGAAACGCAAAAAAAATTTGACCCCTCCGCTGCGGCCGGGACTCACCGAGCGCGTTTCCGTCCATGCCGAAGCCCCCGTAGACGAAGAGCGTGTGGTCGGAGGTGGAGGTCATGGCGTGCAGGGAACGCCCCGGCGGACTGCAGGACGCAGGGACGTCACTGGGGGGGAGGCAGTCGGTAAATCATCTGAGGAAGTGGGAAATTTAAGGGAAAAAAAAAACAACCCAAGTATGAGGGAGTCTTACAACCGAGTCCAGGTCCAGGTCTCCAGGTCTAAGCAGAACAGGTCCAACTCAGCCGTTTCCTGCAACATATAAAAGCATCTTCACTTGAAAATTATCCTCCCACAAGCATCTAAAAAAAAAAAAAAAAAAAAAAAAAAAATTTACTTACC
>CAAKHG010020474.1:0-16449 GCA_901007715.1 Dactylopterus volitans
CTCAGACCCCTGCAGCCCCTCACAGGAGTGCACCTTCATCCAGGACGCTGCGAAGCCTCAGGAGGCGGAGGTGGACCTGGTCATGGTGGTGGACGGCTCCAGGGAGATGCGGGCTGACGAGTACGCCGGCGTCCAGGAGCTGTTGGGCTCTGTGGTGGAGCAGCTGGCTGTGAGCTCGCAGCCCAGCCAGGCTGACAAACAGGCCCGGGTGGCTGTCGTCCAGCAGAGCGGCAGGCAGGACACCAAGGTGGAGTTTGGACTGGAGTCCTACCAGAACCAGGACCTGATGAGGAGGCACCTGGTCCAGAACATGCAGCAGCAAGGCAGCTCCTCTGCGCTGGGACAGACGCTGGAGTTCGGCCTGAAGGAGGTGCTCCTGAAGGCCAGCGAGCCCCGCAGGAAGAAGGCGATGCTGACCGTGGTGGGCACCCAGACGGCATATGAGGACCAGGCCAAGCTGCACTACATCTCCCAGAAGGCCAAGTGTGAGGGGGTGGCGCTGTTTGTGGTGACGGTGAGCGACCGCTGCAACCGCACGCAAGTGGAGGAGCTGGCCAGCCTCCCCACGCAGCAGCACCTGATCCACGTCGGGCGGCTGAAGGCGGACGAGCAGGGCTACGCCCGGCGCTTCTTCAGAGTCTTCCTCTCTGCCCTCAACAGTGAGTAACACTTGTCTGCAAGCATCTTCTGCCTGCGCATGTCCTTCACTTCACTTTGCGTGGTGTCTGAGCAGCACTTGCTTCTTTCTGCTCGTTTCAGAGGGAATAAATGCGTACCCTCCTCCGGCTTTCAAGCGCACCTGCGACAGGCTGCAAGAACAAAGTCAGGACCAAATATTTGTCAACGGGTAATACACCATCACACGAAAGAGTCGCTTGAAGCGGAATGAAGTAAATGTTTATTTCCTACTATTTTGACAAGTAAGTCATTTGGGGGCCGAGGTGCTTGAAATGGAACGTTTAACTTTTTCAATTGCTTTCAGCCCTTTAATATTTTTGTTTTTGTTTTGCTGGTTGAACAAACAAAATCAAATAAAAAGCTATTTTAAATTGTCGCCCCGGTCTCGAGAGGGATGCGATGAGACTGGCAAGCTCATGGCACAAGCCAGCATTAAAATGATTGTTAGTTCCAGTCCTAAGTGGTTCCTCTGAGCTCGTAAAACATGGACCGTAACAGTGACTCACTTAAACGTTGCTCATCCAGGCAGCAGCAGTCGGGGGTGGTGGAGGAGTTCGCGGATGAGGTCGAGGAGTTTCAGGAGCAGACGGGAGGAGAGACTCACATCGGCCAGCTGGACGTCATCGAGACTCTAAGCCCGGAGGACGGCCAGAGTTTTCCCTCAGGAGCTGAGCTCAATGGTAACACGCAAACACTGTCGTTATAAATCACCTGAAGAAGATATTAAAACGTTCCAGCCATCTTCACTGAGATTTGGCACTTCAGCTTTGAGGGGGCTTCTTCTAAACCCAGAACTTAGCATAGCAATATTTCTTTTTCACTACGAGGTGTAGATTTGATGCCAAATAATTTCCATACTGTATAAAGAATGGCTAAGAAATCTAATTTCCTGTGCTGGAGCAAGTAGTAATTGTCAAACGTTTTTTTGTGTACACTCACTGACTCAGAAGCACAGAATTATGAAGCCCGAGATAATCCCATCGTCCGGGTTTTACTTGTCCACCTGTCTCTCACATGGGTGATTGGTAACATGATTGGCTGGTAAACTGACCTCGAACAAATGACGCTAATCTTGACTCCCTGAATCTGTAGCTAGCAGAGTTGTGCACGCTGTCACGTGCCCTCCTTGTCCTTCGCATCTCCTCGTACCCCATCACATTTGATCATACCCTACCGCACCCTGTCACACTAATCACATACTATCACGCCCTGTCATACCCCGTAACACCCTATCGTACTCTATCCCATGTTATCACACCCCATCACACTCATCCCACTCCGTCACGCCCCTTTGTACCCTATTAAACCCCATCGTACCCCTTTACACCCCATCGCACTCATCACACCCAATCATACACCTTCACACCCTGTAAAGCCCTCCCATTCTATATTAAACCCCATCAAACCCTGCCATAACCCTTCACATCCTATCATCCTTGACTTCCTGTCACGGCCTATCATACCCTTTAATGACCCTATCACGCCCTGTCATACCCCCTTCGCGTCCTACGACACCCTATCAAATTCTATCATACCCCATCACACCCTAACACACCCTATCGTCTTCTGTCACATCCGATCATACCCGGTCACATCTCAGTTTGAAGCTAATGCTATCTGGGGGACCTTGGCATGGTAATGTTCGGGAAACCCTGCCCTATCACACCCTATCTAACCCAGCCACATCCTACCATACCCGAACCCTATCTTACCCCATTATATCCTATCGTACTGTACATCCTAAAACCTTGTTGAACCCTTTACATCCTATCACAACCTCTTACATCCCATCATACCCCATTACATCCTGTCATACCCACTGAGCCCTAAAGGCTGCAGTGGTCATCACACTTGACAATATGAAAGTTAAGGATAGACGGAACAAACTGACAACGAAACTCCTCTCAAATTTATGTGATTATAGTTTGGCAAACAAAGGAAAAAGGGGTGGCGAAAGCTGAAGTCACTCTCACCGAGCCTCGTGTCATGCTAACCGAACGCATGCCTCATAATTTCATTTTGACTGCGCACACTCATCCCTTCAGACCGTTTTTCCATCTTTTTCCTCGATTAACGCTCTTGACCGCGCTTTTACGAGCTAACCCTAGAACATGTCGCGCGGAATGATTTGTTTGTTTTAGCAGCTCTCGCCGGAGCGCATGCGATCGGCTCTCAGCACTTCCAACTTGCAGCCTCCGAGCTCATCCGAAGCCGGGGACTCCCCGCTGGGAGCTCCGTGGGTGTAAAACGAGCCTATAAAGTTGTTGCTGATCTGCTTCCAGTCGTTCTTGACGGGGTGTGTTGTAAATGTCTGTGTTCTGCTTCCAGCCCAGTGTCAGCTGGATGCTGATATTGGAATCCAGTGTACCGACTATATCCAACTCTGGTTCTTTGACAAAGCCATCGGTGCATGCTCTCCCTTCTGGTATGGCGGCTGTGGCGGAAACGTCAACCGCTTTAACACGGAAAATGAATGTTTGCAGACATGTGGCGTCCCTAGTAAGTCCTGCCTGCACACCTGAACACAAACTCAACCTCTCCCCGTCTCTCTCTGGACGGCTTCGTTTCCATGCTTGCATACTCCTTCCTTAACCGACTGACACGTCATATTAACAGTGTCATGTCTGTTTTATGTGCTCTGATAACTGACCTGTCTGTTTTCCCCATCTCGGCATCAGTGGTACTTTACGGTGTAAGGTCGAACAAACCAACAAGAACACCCGGCACTAAAAGTCGATGATATCATTTTATACTTGTCTTATTCGTATTACCTCCAAGTCACTGAAAGAGATTAATGATTGGTGTCATACCGCGGTTTATAGCGGGAGCGGAGTCGTAGAGGTAGGAGTCGTACAATTAGAAGTTGAGTCATACAAGTAGGAGTGCAAGCTGAGAACCGAGAACAGCAACAACAGACCGCAGTCGCATGGATTCAAATCATAAAAACATATAAACTGCACAATAAAAAAACAAGGTAAAGACTCATGGCATTTAAAAAAAAAAAAAAGCAGCTGTCATACTATGTTGAATGCCAATGAGTGCACCTCCGTTTTAAGGTAGGATTTATCAGCAGGTAGGGTCATTCGTAGGTACTGCATTCCAGAATTTGGGAGCCGCAGCTGCAAAGGCGCGTTCAGGCCTGCGCCTCAGCCTCGACCTCGGGGCAAGCAAAAGTGAGCGGTCAGGCGACCTTGACTGGACGCGTGGCTGCAAGCGGTCAGAGCAACAGAAGGGTGCAGGCCTCGGTAAAGACGTCGAGACGAGCAATAGAGCCAGTCCTAAAATGCACGGGGCGCCAGTGAAGTGAGGCCAGCATGGGGTGGAGAGGGGTGCTCTTACTGGCGCATTCCTGTTTAAAGATGTGCTGCAGCGTTTTGGACCGAATGCAAGTGTGAAGGGGAGGCGGGACCTGATAAAGGCATGCAAGACCCTCTCGAAAACATCAAAATACAACAGAGACTTGCCACTTGGCTAAGTGCCTCAGCTCGACGAAGCTGGATTTGATCACTGGCTTTATCTGCCTGTCCCATTTAAAATCGTCGTCCGTTGTCACTCCCAGATTCTTTCACAGATGCGTTTTAAATATTTGTCCCGAGAGCCGAGCTCAAAATTGAACCCACAACCAAATCCCATCTCGTTAGTTAAAAAAAAGCAGTGTCATCCAAGTCATGTGAAGTCACGCGAGCAGGAGCAGCTTGCTGAGGCTCGGTTAGATCAGTGTCAGACACAGTCGGGTTCCTCTGCTTTGTGATTAAAGTTTTGCCGCCGGGAACATGGAAATGTAACATCGCCTGCTGAGATTCTGTGTTATGATGAATATTAGAGCCTCCATTTTCCCGCAGACAGTGCCAGAAATGATGTTGAGAACTTTCAGAAGTCGTCAGGGTTCACGCTGCTCGTCCGCCTCCTGCCGGTTTTCAGCTCAGCAGCAGCAGCAGCTCAGAGTCTGATGAGGCGTTGCCGAGTAAAAACCTGAACCTCTGCTTGATGTGTCGTCTCTGGCAGGGCCCGACATCCCGCCGAGGCAGCCGCCCACCGGCCCCGTCTCCAGAGGTAAACTGAGCCGCAACCAGCCATTCATTGACTGGTGAACGCAGGGGTTCTCAAAGCGGGGCCAGAGGGTCCCAGGTGGTCTTCCAGGAGGTCCTCGGCGAAATTTTATTTAATCCATTTAGTTTCACTTTCACGAAATGCTTAAGGCACAAGGGATCTGATGCAGCATTACTCATCATCAACTATGCAATACAATCTTTAGAAATGGCTAAGTTGGTAATCCGAGGGTTATAAGTTCAATCCCCAGCTCTGGCAGAGGTCTTTCCGTTACTTTTTACGAATTTACTCCATCTAAAGGTTTCTTACTAGTGTACTCAAGGCTTTTTTTTTTCGTGTTTGAAAAAAGGTGATGCGAAAATTGTGCTGAATGAGTCAAGAAGCATCGTCACCAATCAGCTGTGTGACTTCCTGCACGAACACCGTATCTTTGACACCGACGACCATCACATCCCACTGCAGAGACTGGATAATTTGATTGGCATGAAGGGAATTGTTTTAAACTAGTTTCACTTTATTCATCAGATTGACGTCGGTTATCAGGTAATAATTAATCCTCCGCGCAAGCAAAATCAGTCATGGAGCTCCACAAGGTTCTGTCCTTGGACCAGTCTTGTTTGCTGTGTCTTAAGTTCATAAAGACCTGGGTGACTAAGACAAAACAAGTTACTCTACTTGACACTAAACGCCTCCTGGACACGCTATCCAGTGTGTCATCGACCAATAAAGAGCTGCTCTAGAGTTGCTCTATATGAAAAGAGCCCTTCTGTCCTGATTTGGCCCTATATGAATTAGACAGAAGTCTGAATCCTCAGTGTTCTCGGGTCGCCCTCATGACAACAACGGGTGACATGACTCACTCAGCACTTTAGACAGAGCTGAGTCAGAGTCTCGGGCCTGCAGCTCCCCTCATCACTACCAGGTGGCACTAGTCTGACCCCCGTGGGCAGCCATTTTGACGATGCTCCAAGAAAATTCCCAAATGGCGTGTGGATATTTTCCTGTTTTACCAGGCTTGTTATGGTAATTCAAGCAACAACAGTCACCATGTGTCGCAGCTCTGCCACCCGTTCCCCCAGTAGAGGGTGCCCTCTGGTGGCCAATGCTGAACACTACATATACAGTCATGTCAGATTAAAAAAAGAAACTCAACTTTATTTTTTTAATAGCACTTTAAAAACAGCCACAGAGCAAAGTGCTGTACATAAATAGAAAAAATACACAGAGAGATAAAACAATTAAAAACAATAGAATACTAAAATCACTTAAATAATTGTTTTACTATTACAATAAAACAATAATAAAAACAAACCACATAACACCAAAACAAGAGCAGAGTCTCATGCTTGGTTAAAAGCCAAGGAATAAAAAAGGGCTTTAAGACTTAAAAATTTAAAACTTAGGGTGAGAGGGCGGATCTAATGAGCAAGGGCAGCTCGTTCCACAATTTAGGAGCGGCAACTGAAAAAGCTCTGTCCCCTCTGAGCGTCCGTCTTGACCTCGGTACCTCCAGGAGCAGCACCGAGCAGGAGCGTCGGGGCTGAAGGAGCTCAGAGAGGTAAGGCCACTCTAAAGAAAGGTCCAGAATCCCCTGCAACACCCTGATGGTGCCCAAGCCAGGTCTTCACCCACATTGGTGTTGCTCCTCAACCATGTTGGTGTAGGAGAATCATGATAGAACCACATAATATTAATGGTGATCCTGGAGGAACACCACTAGTAGTGCCCACAAACCTTCTGGATGATTTACAAAACCGTCCTGCTCTTCTGAAATCCCCAGCATGATCTGGACTCAGATGGGTCAGTGAGCCCGTCAGTTGCCTCTCGCCGGCATATTTTGATGACCTCTATTGTCTTCATCCAGACGCCTGCCTCCTGGGCCAGGACGTCGGCAGCTGCCAGAAGTACGTCATGAAGTGGTTCTTCGACACCGAGCAAAGCGAATGCGCCCGCTTCTGGTTTGGCGGTTGCGGGGGCAACGCGAACCGCTTCGACACGCAGGAAGAGTGCGAAAGCCTCTGTCTGACTAAGAGGCACTGAGGAGGAAACAGCTGGACTCGTGCATTTAAAAAAATTTTTTTTTTTGTTTTTGTTTTGTTTAATAAGGAACCTGCACTAAGACGTATCAGGAAAGACAACTGTTGTACTGGTAACTAGATTTTGCTGGAATGCCTTCAGGGAACATTTCAACTGTGGCATTTTCACATGTGCGTTTTCAACCCCTCGTTTCCGAGGTTAGCTGTTGTTTCTCTACGCAGGTGCTGTTTTACTGAAAGTGGGTGCTGATGAGCTTGTCGAGACCCAGCGTGGATGTTCGCGGGAGTCACAATTGAGAACATTAAAAGTGTGTTTATGTAAATGTGCTTTGCTATCAGTAACGTTATTTTTCCTGGACATGAGTTGCTGATGTGATGTTCTTAAACTTTTGTGGAGTGTTTTATACCCTGAGAGGGGACCTTAACGACTCTCAAAGACCCCACAAGACTCCAGAACCTGGGACTCCCCAGAATTTAGGAAGCCCCTTGGATGAGAGGCCAAACATCTTCAAACAACCTAAGAAAAAAGTATAGTTGTCTTCAACTTGGGTGCTTTAGGGTTACCTTATGGTTTTTGCAAAATTTCGTGACTTGTAAATTTGAAAGACTTCCTTGCTTAACTTAAGCCTCTGACCATCGGTTGATTGTTCAGAAGTCTTGACGGTAAAAGCTGGGGAAAAAAAAAGACGCAGCCGTGTGCGGTGTTATTCAGACATTCGGTCACTTCCAGATTCTCCCAACGCTCGAGAAAATTCAGCTGCCTGAGTCTTGGAGGTTGGAGCTGTGATATTAACTCCACATGTAATGTAAACGATGGGCGGAGGGAGAAAGCACGTGAGGTTTGCAGGGGTCGGTTATGCGAAGGAGGACTAGCGGATAAGCGAGGGAACCTGAGGTTGAACATATGAGTCTTCTGCATCAAGAAGGATGTACATCACCATGGTAACTTATGCTGCAGTCCTAACCTGCTCCGGGTTATGTTCCTAAGACTCTAAAATATGCAAAAGTTCCAACTGCTCTCCAATCAGCTCTCTTGAGCGATGCTGTCACCGTTCCCATGAGGTCACACGGACCTTTGTGGGAGGATGTAGTTTCTTTAACATAAAATTTGTTTTGTTTTCATATTTTTTTGTAGATATCACTTTTATCTGACTACGGAGTCTTAAATTGGGTCAAAATATTAATTTGAAGTCCAACCAGCTGATTGTCTGCAGGTGTGGAAAAAAAGGTGGATATAAATTTATCTTCAGATAGAATCGCTGATGTCCGTAGTCTTTGCATAGAATGACACAAACACTGATTAAACCTCTGAAGGAAAAGATTTGCAAGTGTTTTCATGATCACATGGTTGAACACAATACCAACTACACCAGGAGACTCTTGACTGTGCGCAGCAGTGTCAATAGAATTGTATTCCAATAAACAATAAAGAGGAATAACCCAGCTAAGTGGTCTCTTCTAATCATTCAAGGCGTCAATAGGTTCTCTGTTTTTCACACTTATGTGATTTACCGAAGTTAGTTCTCCATTGTCTGCATTTCTTCATTACAAAATTAAAATTGTGATCAAATCTAGTCAATGATCAGGGGTGCTGAGCCCAAGCCCAAGGCAGTGGTCCTTAAACCACGATGGTGAAGGTCTTGCAACATGAGGAACTTACGGTAGTCTCTGAACCACCACGGAGTTGAAGGTCTCCTGAGGAAGTAGTCATTAAGAGCATGAGGGTGGAGACCTTTGCCATTAAACTACCATGGTGATGAAGGTATCCTAACTGTAGGAAGTGCTGTAGACTTTAAAACACCATGGGAATGAAGGTCTCCTAACCACAGGAGATAGTGTAATTTTTAAAGTACCATGGGAATGAAGGTCTTCTAACTTGATGAACTGCTGTCGTCTTTGAACCAGTGTGGAGATGAAGGTCTCCCTACCTGAGGAAGTCTTCATTAAACCCACCACGCTGATGAAGGTCACCAAACTGGAGGAAGAGCTGTGGTCTTTAAAACACCATTGAGATGCAAGTGTTGAAACCTTAGAGAGGTCACTATGGTCTCTGAACCTTCAGAGGTAGTCATCAAACCAACATGTTGACTAAAGTCTTCAAACATGAAGAAGTAGCCATTAAACCAATATTATGAAGTTCTCCAAACCCAAGTGAGTAGTCACTAAACCGCTATGATGATGATGGAGAAAGTCATTAAATCACCTTATTTGAGGAAGGAGGAAACACGCAGACTAAATACACAGGAGGTCTCACTGTATTTATTGTACACATTTTTTTCTTCTGTGCGATAGTGTAAAATAGTGTTTTTCTTGTATCTGCCTCTTGTGTTCTCTCTTGGCCAGGTCGTCACTGGACATGAGAATTGCTTCTCAATTGACTGGCCTGGAGAAATAAAGGTTGAAAAACAAAAAAAGATAACGAGAGACAGTTGAACCTCAAAGGTGGGTGCGGAGTCATGGCTGCGAGAACCACAACAGGACAGGAAGCGCACTTTCTGTGATCCAGGAGAGGCCCCTCACACATTCGAATTTTTGGACCAACAATGTATTTTTTTGTCATTTCATTCGGAACACTCGTGTTCTGGCTCATCTTTTACATTTATAATACTTGTACTCAGTATTTCATTGTTCGCTGTTACCATGAATCAAGCAGACAACAACACTGAGGGGGTAAAAAAACAACAACATCTAAAATCAGGAAGGCGTGTCGCTCATTTGCCGTATTGGCTCTGGTGACTTGGCGTCCCGGAGGCTGTCTGCCCAGGCGACCTTGAGTCGAACCCGCTGTCTCCTCAGCCGGCGGTGAACGTCGCCGGCCGACGCGCAGCCTGACAGCCTCCTATACGTGTTCGTCTTTAACTGGGTAAGCTTTCCTGCCCAAGGACCTTTTCGTCAGGCACTCCCAAACCGAGATCCTCTTTGGGACTTTTCTGTCGGCCTGAGGATCCGAATCTGTCTTTAGTTTGGCTTGGAGCGCCCTCATCCGCTCGGCCAGACCGTTGAGCGACGCTGTCACGCTCTGAGTGACCTTCGTCAGCATCTTCCTGCACGCTCTGCAGGTTGAGAACTTGTAGCAGGCCGCAGAGCAGATGCTGCATGAGCCTCTGGCCATTGCGCCTCCTATCCTCTCAGACAGGATGGAATTGACCTCGTCGGATAGAGTCTTTATGACGGCCTGCGTGACTTTTGGTGACACGTAAACTGCCAATTCCGCGACATACTCGTCACAGAAAACTTTTTCAAAGGATTTCTTCAAACTCTGCTGGATGTTGTCCTCCACCGATGTATCCTGAGCCATGGCCTCAGACACCGCCTCTTTAATGGCCTCGATCACAAGACCCAGCACCTGCATAATCATGCCTACCAGCTGCGCCTTCACAACCTTGTTTTTAGTGCCTTCACTCATTTCCCTGAGCTGCCTGGAAGAGGGTAAGCACACCACAGAAGGTAAATCAAAAACGTGCTCAACAAATCTGCATGCATTCAAGAATCGGGTGTTAAGAGTTGCAATGAGAGAACTCGGTTGACTTACTCTTCAGTGAGGTTGGCAAGAAATCGCTTAATGACAGTGTAGGTCTCTGTCAGTCCGGCAAACTGCCCACTGTCTGTAGTCCAGTGGCCTCCACTGTCCTCCTGGGAAGATTCGAGATATTTGTCTTCATCCGATCTTTGGGTTGAGTCTTCCTGGGCATGTTCCTCCGCAAAATCTTTATCCTCTGCGTCCTCCAGCGTCAGAGTGGTGGAGCTCAGGTTTAATATCAGATCAGCCCCGCTCTCCTCATCGGGGCCAGACAAAGTGTCGATGGACAGACTTTGGGGAGATGAAAGCCCACATGTAAATTCTGCGCGGGGTGACATTGAAGGTCCCGGTGGCGAATCCCTCTCTGCGACCTCATCTTCCTCTTTGACGTCCTCGTCAGCTGCCGTGTCCAAATCTTCGGCCAACCCTTGGACATTTTTCTTCACATTGGTTTTGAAGCCGCGTGCCCAAGCAGATTTCATCTGCTTATATACATGTTTTGTTACTTTGCCTTGGGCCGTCTTGCCTATGTTGTCGGTAAAGCAAGACTTCTCTAACATGAGACCGGTTTGTACGGGAAGCTCTTGTTTTGGTGCTGAATCTGCGTCAATCGTGGTCACTTCCTTTGAAAACTCCATGTCTTCAGTGTCCTTCTCAGTTGCTAATTTCTCTTTAAGGATACCCTGAATGTCCTCAGAGTCGACGTCTCTCAATTTCTCCTCCTGGATTTGCATGTGTACCTGAAGGTCCTCAGAGTCGATGTCTTTTAATTTCTCCTTGAGGACACCCAAGTGTACCTGGGTGTCAAACTCTTCCATAATCTTCTCCTTCATAGCAACGTGTAGCTTCATTTCTTCATCGTCTTCTGTGGTTTCCACATGGATATCTGTAGGAAGATCAACATCTTCAAAGGTTCCCTTCCCAAGCATAGCCTTGATTTGGTCAATTTCCTCAAAATCTTCTACAGTCTCCTTATGGACACATGTTTGGGGCTGGAAATCTTCAGTGACTTCAACACTCTCATGAGTAGGGGACTGTCGTTGAATGTCCGTCAAGTCTTCTCTAGTGTCCTCAAGGATACCCAAGTTTAGCTTAACATCTTCAGAGTCTTCTACAGTCTCTATAGTCTCCTCCTGGACACCTGTGATTAACTGAATGTCTTCAGATCCTTCAACAGTCTCTGCACGGAGGCCAGAATGTAGCTGAATGTCTTCTTCAGTCTCTTCACGGAGACCTGGGTGTACCAGAAAACCCTCAGAGTCATCATCAGGCACCTCATGAATGTGTGGCTGAACATCTGATTCTTCAAAAGTCCCCTCATGGACACTCTGAACGGTTTTACTGTCATCGGAGTCTTCTACAATTTCCTCTTGGATGCCAGTGTATAGCTGAATGTCTACAAAGTCCTCCATTGCTTTCTCATGGACATCTGCGCGTAGCCCAGTGTCTTCAGACTCTTCGAAAGTCTTCTCATGAATGCCCATGGGTAACTGAACAATTTCAGAGTCTTCCTCAGCCTCCTGATGGATACTTGTGACTAGCTGAACATTTTCCAAGTCTTCTACAGTGTCTATAAGTGCTTCATGAACAGGCTGGTCAATCTCAATGTTTTCAGAGCCTTCCACAGTCTCCTCATGGATACCAGTATGTAGCTGAATGTCTTCAGAGTCTTCTACAGTCTGTACAGTCTCCTTATGTATATGCATGTGAAGCCTAATGTCTTTAGTTTCTTCTACAGTGTCCTCAAAGTGTTCTACAGTCTTCTCAGGGATACCCATTTCTAACTGAATTGGTCCAGAGTATTCTCCAGTGGCCTCATGGATCCCAGCGTGTAGATGAATGTCCTCTATAGGCTCTTCTATAGTCACTTCATGATCACCTATGTGTATCTGAACATCGCCGAGGTCCTCCAAGCTCTCCTCATGGAAAACCACATGGGGCTGAATGTCTTCCAGGCCCTCCAAGCTCTCCTCATGCAAAACCACATGGGGCTGAATGTCTTCCAGGTCCTCCAAGCTCTCCTCATGGAAAACCATATGGGGCTGAATGTCTTCCAGGTCCTCTACAGTCTCCTTATTGATATCCATATGGGGATGAACATCTTCTGTGTCTTCCACAGACTCCTCATGAGTATCCAAACTTAGCTGGATATATACAGATTCTTTCACGGGTTCTCCATGGATACCAGAGGGTAACTGACTGTCCTCTATGTTTTCTGCAGTCATTAAGGATCGTGGCATTAAATCCATCTCTGGATCAATGACCTCCAGTCTGTCTTCACGGCTCTCCGCAAATCTTCTCCGCATGCTGAAAAACCTCCTCAGATACTGCTCTACCTTTTGGTTAACGCGATCTGCAACTGAAAATGTATCGTCGCTCTCATTCGATAGTCTGCTTTCCTCAGCCTCCCACTGGCGTCTTAACCGTGCTAGCTCATTAATGTCTTGGGTTGTCTGATCAAATATTTCAGAGACGAGCTGGTTGACAGTCTTAGGGGTGTCCACCTCTGGGACTATGACCTCCAGTCTGTCTTCGCGGTGCTCTGCGCACCTTCTGCGCTGGCTGAAGAACCTCCTCAAATACTGCTCTACTTTTTGGTTAACGCGATAATCTACCGAGGGTTCCTCGTCACTGTCATTCGATTTCGAGCGCTCCTCAGCTTCCCACTGACACCTTAACTGCGTTAGCTCATCAATGTCGTGGGTAGCCTGATCAAATATTTCTGAAACGAGTTGGTTTACAGTCTTGGGGGTGTCCAGCTCTGGAAACATGACCTCCAGTCCGTCTTCACACTGCTCTGCATTCCTTCTCCGCTGGCTAAAGAACCTGTTCAAATACTGCTCCACTTTTTGGTTCACGCGGAGGTCCACTGACAATTCATCATCACTGTCATCTGATTTTGAGCGCTCCTCGGCTTCCCATTGACACCTTAAATGCATCAGCTCCTTAATGTCACGTCTGGTCCGATCAACTATTTGTGAGACGAGCTGGGTGACGGTATCGGAGGTGTTGGAGGAGTCGGGTTTACCAGAACCCTTCAACGCTATGTTCTCGCGGGTACCCAAGTGGAGCTGAACGCGTTTGGTGTCACGTGCCATTGTTGAAGGATGTGGTGTGAAACCCGTCTCTGGGATAATGACCTCCAGTCTGTCTTCACGGTTCTCGGCAAATCTCCTCCTCAGGCTGAAAAACCTCTTGAGGTACTCCTCAACCCTTTGGTTAACACGCTCGGCGACTGCAAATGGGTCGTCGCTGTCATTTGATAGTTTGCTTTCCTCAGCCTCCCACTGACATCTCAGCTGCATCAGCTCATCGATGTCGTGGGTCGTCTTGTCAAATATGTCCGAGACGAGCTGGTCAACAGTCACGGCAGTGCCGGAGGAGTCGGAGGAGCCGAACCTATTGCTGTACTCAGACGTGGAGGATGTATCTGTCTCTCCAACGCTGTCATAATGTGACTTACTGTCCTGCTGTGGAATGTGGCTTCGTTTGGGTTTCCTAGTCTATTGCAGAAAAACACATGATAACAAATTGTAAGAAAACATTACTGCTTGTTTTCCTGTTGTCACAGATCACCTTTGTTACAACGTTAAATCATAAAAGACTGAGGGATTTCACTTTAAACTGTATCTTCTGTTTTTTGGTTGTTTTTTTTTTTTTTTACTTTTGTCTACAGGACCCTGAGTAAAAATATGGTAACCACAGCTTGTTTTTTTTTTTTGCCCGTGAAAGTCTCTCAGACTGGTAGTTTTCCATTTTATCCACGTAAAATCTTTTTCTGATGCTAAGTTTTAGCTAGCTGTTAAATCAACAAGTGAAAAAAATAGAATATCTGCAATTTAAACTACAAGTCTACCTGAAAAAAAAAAAAAACTAGTTAAGTCCAAGTGCCTGAAAAATTATTAACAGTACATAAGTTTGTACCCGTTGCCTATATTTCTATTTACTTATGTGCAACCTCTTGCACATAACTAACCTCTAAATCGCAAATAGGGTGATTTATTCAAATACTAATTGACTGATACCTTGTTGACAAGAGCCATCTTCTGACATCGGTCTTCCTTCTTGTACTGTGACGATAAAGAATATATATTTCAAGCGCTCTTTCTTTTTCCTGTTCTGTTACTCTCAGCTGCAGGTGTATGGTGCGCTGGCTAAACTGCACTGGCCAATTAAACTAAAATTTCTTTCAAAGACCGGAAATGGAAGATGTCATCAAAGCTAGTGCTTTGGTGGCACTTTCCTAGCTAGTTATATAATCAAAGCTAATGCTTTGATGGCATACCCTATCAAGGACCCAGGGTTGACTTTTATGTGAGGTTAGGGACCTTGCGAATCTATCTAGTAACGATGATATGCTTAGCAAGGGAAATGTTTCAGGTTATTGCTTTGTCACGCTTATCGTGTCATAAAGTCCTTCTTCCTACTGTCTCTCGTCCGGTTTTTGTTCCGTGCTCCCGCTTGTCGTCATCGTGGTTCCTGATCGTTATTTCTTTGCCGCTAGTCATGGCCTGTGAAAGTGAAACCCCTGCTTGAGGTGAAGTCTTTACAGTCCTTACAGCGGGGGCGTCCAGCCGGTCCATGGAAGGGAGGAGGACCTCCTGCTTGGTTGGAATGGAAACCATGCAGCCCTTTCATCGCCCTTTCAGAGATACCCGGGGGTTTGTTCAGTCTGTCTGTGTTCCTGCTCATTCCAGTGGTAACACCCTGGGCATGGTTCTCTCCCGTGGGATAGACATGAAGGCCCTGAATGTCTCCTCTGTGTTGAACCATTTTCTAATTAACCTCGAAGCAACCCTGATCTGTCCTTGAGACGAGGACACCAGTGTTTTCACCGCTCACCATAATGGCCCGGCGACCTGAGGTCCTGGTTCTACTCTTGAATCTCAAATGACCCTGTAGAAAATTTCACTGGGGATTTCAATTCAGCATTTGTAACCCTTCTTGATTCTGCAGCATCTATCCTTACTATCATGCTTATGATACGAAGTTGTATGTGCCAGTAAAGGTTGGTGATCATTTTTGTGTCATGAATTTTGGAGGCCTGGTTGTCTGTGGTGAAAAAAAATTGCTTTGTAACATTCTTCTCCAAAATCTGGAAAACACTGCGATCTTGACACCAGTTTGATCAAGTAGCAGTTGACGCTTGAAAGCTGTGGAATCGCTCAAAATTCAACTGTCAAGAATCTGTGTGCGTAACCGATCCAACCCTCTGCTTTGAGCCGCACATCAAAGAAATCAACAAAGATGTTTCACTTTCACAACACAGCTAGAATTGGGTCTTTCATGCCGATCACCGACGCCAGGATCTTAATTCATGCCGCAGTGTCATCCAGACTTGATGACCGCAGTGTTTTCTTCTCAGGTCTAAGCCCTCAAGTAGCTCAGAATGCTGCTGCTGGACTCCTGACTCGAACCAGAGAATTTGAACGTTCTATTCCAGTCTCGGCTTCTCCTCATTGGCTTCCTATTTGTGTCAGATGAGACTTTAAGGTGCTTCTTTTTTCGGTCTTGTTCTTTTGTATCTCTCTGACCTCATTAGACCCAATATCCTGCCCTATGCATTATATTCCAAAAATATTTGGACGACTTGTCTGTGCCCAGATTCAAAAAAAGAAATCTGCTGGCTGCAGGACCTTTTCCCATCAGGCTTGCTGCGTGTTTTTCTTTCTTTCTTTTTCACTCTAGTCTTCTCACCCCTCATTCTTTTTTTTATTTTACACTCTTCCTCGCTAAGACCATCAGCTGCAAATCAAGTTCTCCCTCAAGTGTTTGCCTCATTCAGAATGTGGATCTGGACCGGTTTGCCCAGCAGGACTCTCTCAGGGATCATCACTCGTCTGTTTCGCGCTGCACGCATGTGTATTTGCCAATAAATGTGTATGTTGCTAAACTCCTTTATGTGGCCAACCCTCCACAGAGTCCATGAAAACACTCTCCAGTGCATCAGAGTCTTACCTACTCATAAACACAATTAAAAAACATCTCTACAATTTCCACAAAGTGGACATCAGACATCAGTCTGTTGGCAATTCTGGATCTTAAAGTCTGATCAGAGACAAGACAGATAAGGCTCGTTTTTTTGACCCTTTGATTTTTCTTTGACCCGAAGCAGATCTCCTTTTTTCTGCTAGTTATCACCGCTCTCCTGCAGGTTGACAGGCA
>CAAKHG010020474.1:16469-34241 GCA_901007715.1 Dactylopterus volitans
AGGTTGACAGGCAGCGACCTTTTTTAAAGCTCCCGTTAAACACTGAGATCTTCACCCAGCTCCTTCCAAAGTTCTTCATAAAATTTCCTCGGAATACCGTCAGTGCCAGAGAACTTCGCCCGATGCGGGGTTGAGGGGGACTCTGGTATGGGATTAGGAGTCAGCAAAACTGACATATCCCAATCTATCTGGGGAGAAACTTTTTTTCTGACAAGAGGTGCAACTATCAAATATTTTCGTTGTCCTCATTGGTGTTTACACGCTGGTTGGGAGATTGCCTGATGGCTAACATGCAAGAAACACCGATCACAGGTTAATTATTATCACTCGTTTCATGAAGGGAACGCAGTCCTGAACAATCTTCCGTAAGATCCATCAGGTTCAAGTACGTGCAGTGACGGCTTTCTTTTTCCTGGAGGCGTATCTTACCATGCACAGGGGCCACAGTACGCACATAGGCTGTCAATATATAAAAGACAACTGACAGATTCCCTCAAAGACGTTATTTTATGGTCTTTCAGTGTTGAAAATTTAATTGCATTTGAATGAATCTCTCCCATGTGATGATTTTACAGTGCGGCAATAACATTTAATCCTGGAAATAAACGAACAGCTGAGAACACAGAGATTAAATCCGAACGGTCTCAATTGTGAGAGACAGTTATTCTCCATTTTAACTTTGCCCCTTCTGGAGCTGACAATCACCCGGGCACCCGTCAGTGGAGGGCACCTTCTGAGTGCACGGGAAATGACTTTTGAGTGTACGCAAAAGGAAGCTGTCATACACTTTGCACGTGTCTCACCGTCAGTCCCACAACTCCACCTTGAGGGAAACACTGAATGTCTTCAAAGTCTTCCACAGTCTCCTCGTTCATACCCGACTGTCGCTGAGTATCCTCACTCTTCTGTTGTCTCCTCATGGATACCCGAGTGCGGCTGAGTATATTCAGATTCATCTATGTTCCCTTCACAGATTCCTGGCTGTAGCTGAGTATCCTCAGAGTCTGCTATCGTCTCTTCGTGGATACCTAAGTCGAGCTGAGTGTCTTCAGAGTCATCTACAGTCTCCTCCTGGATACTTGTGTGAACCTGAATGTCCTCAGAGTCCTCTACACCCTCCTCATGGGTTTCTAAATGTAGCTGAGTGTCTTCAGGGTCTTCTTCAGTCTCTTTGTTGCTACCACATTGTAGCTGACTGTTTTCAGAGTCCTCTTCAGCATCCTCACTGATGCTTGTCTCAACCCCAACGTCTTCAGAGCCTTTTACAGGCTCCTCATGGATGCCCGGGTGTAGCTGAGTGTCTTCAGAGTCATCGACAGAGTCCTCAGGAGTGCTCGAGAGTAACTGAGTGCCTTCAGAGCCCTCTGCAGTCTCCTCGTGGACATCGGATTGGAGCTGACCGTTTTCAGATTCCTCTACGCTCTCCTCAGCAATGCCTGTCTCAACCTGAATGTCTTCAGAGTCCTCTAAAGTTTCCTCAAGGGGACCCACGTGTAGCTGAATTCCTTCAGCATCATCTACAGTCTCCACAGGAGTACTCAAGTGTAGCTGGATGTCCTCAGAGTCGTCCACAGTCTCGCTCTGGACACTTGTGTCAAGCTGAATGTCCTCTGTGTCTTTGACCATCTCCTCATGGTCACTAGTGGGTAGCTCAACATCTTCCACATCTTCTACAGTCTCTTCATGGATATCAGTATCTGGCTGAGCATCTTCCAGATCTTCTACAGTCTCCTCATGGATATCCGTGGGTAGTTGAATGTCTTCAGATTCTTCTGCAGTCTCCTCATGGATACCCGGGTGTGACTGAACATCTTCTGAGTCTTTTACATTCTCCTCATGGATACTGGCAAGTAGCTGAACATCTGTAGAGTCTTCTCCAGGCTCCTCCGCCTTCTCATCTGTAACTGAATGTGACTGATTGTCTGTGATGTTTTCTGAAGTTTCCAAGGGTTCTGGTGTTAAATCCATCTCCTGCACCATCACCTCCAGTCTGTCTTCACGCTGCTCAGCATGCTTTCTTCGCAGGCTGAAAAATCTCTTCAGATACTCCTCCATCTTTTGGTTAACACGAAAAGCAACTGAATGTTCATTGTCATCGTCACTTGATTTAGAGCGTTCCTCGGCTTCCCACTGACATCTTAACTTCATAAGCTCATTTATGTCATGGGTAGTCTGATCAAATATTTCAGAAACGAGCTGGTTGACAGTTCTAGGGGTGTCCATTTCTTGGACTATGACCTCCAGTCTGTCTTCGGGGTGCTCAGCATGCGTTCTCCGCAGGCTGAAGAAATTCTTCAAATACTCCTCCATCTTTTGGTTAACATGAAAAGCCACCGAAAGTTCATTGTCGCTGTCGCTTGATTTAAAGCGCTCCTCAGCTTCCCACTGACACCTTAACTTCATAAGCTCATTAATGTCGTTGGTAGCCTGATCAAATATTTCTGAAACGAGCTGGTTGACAGTCTTGGGGGTGTCCATCTCTTGGACTATGACCTCCAGTCTGTCTTCACGGTGCTCAGCATACTTTCTCCGCATGCAGAAAAATCTCTTCAGATACTCCTCCATCTTTTGGTTAACACGAAAAGCCACTGAAAGTTCATTGTCGCTGTCACTTGATTTAGAGCGTTCCTCGGCTTCCCACTGACACCTTAACTTCATAAGCTCATTAATGTCATGGGTAGTCTGATCAAATATTTCAGAAACAAGTTGGTTGACAGTCTTAGGGGTGTCCACCTCTGGGACTACGACCTCCAGTCTGTCTTCGGGGTGCTCGGCATGCGTTCTCCGCAGGCTGAAAAATCTTTTCAAATACTCCTCCATCTTTTGGTTAACACGAAAAGCCACAGAAGATTCATTGTCACTTGATTTAGCGTTTTCCTCAGCTTCCCACTGGCGCCTTAACTGTGTCAGCTCATTAATGTCGTGGGTAGTCTGAGCAAATATTTCCGAGACAAGCTGGTCAACAGTCAGAGGGGCACTGGAGGAGTCAGAGTTGGCCATCTTATTGCTGTCTGGAGTTGTGCCAGTGTCACACGAGGATCCGTCTGTCTCCGTCTCGGCTCCCTGCTCTGCGTTTTCGCCTTGTCTGGGATCCTCACTCTGTTGAGACAAAAATGACACAGTGACATAAGCACAATGATAAAAAAATTTGTGTCCATTAGGCCCTTAGTAGCTATTTTCAACCTCAAGGGGCTATGCTGAGTTAGTACTCTTGTAGAAAAAAAGCACATCTTTCCTAACTTAATGTTTGAAACAGGAGACCTTTTGAGTGGAGTGAGTTTGGTGACACTGCAATGCATGATAGTGATAATATTAAATATTTTTGCCACATCTTTTTACGGTGTTGCACTTTGTAGACGGCCCCTTCCTGTCCACTGCACTTTTTTCCCCCTCATTATGGCCCAAGTACATCATAGGGGCCACTGAGTATTAGATAATACAAACACAACTTTGCTACCCCTTTCTGGACCATCACCTTATTGTGGTGGAGCGGTTTGAGTGCCCTAATGATCCCTGGAGCCATGTTGTTGGAGGCAGCAGCCCCTGGTACAATCTCCCATGGTAAAGTGGTCAGGGTCAGACAAAGAATGGTCCATAAAGACAGTAAAGGACCAGTGTACCCTGCCCAGAGGGTTACCAGGACCCCACATGGGCAATGAAAGTGAGACCTGGAAGTGTGTGATTGGAAGTAACGGCCTCCCCAGTCGGAAATTGAGTGGTGTTCAGTTACTGGACTTTTGTGCTGGTCATGGTTTGTCCACAACTAACATTTTGCTTGAACTTGAGGAAGTCCACAGGTACATTTGACACCAGGACTCCTTTCACAGGTCGATGAACGACTTTATAGTCGTATCAGCCTATCTGGGGCCGTATGTCCTGGACACTCAGGTGAGGAGGCAGAGGGGCAAAGCTGTCAACTGATCACCACCTGGTGGTAGGTTGGATCGGACAGCAGGGTAAGATGCCAGACACACCTGGGAGATCCAAACAGGTAACGAGGGTCTGCTGGGAATGTCTAGCTGAGGACTCTGTTCGGATGATCTTCAGCTCGCACCTTGGATAGGGTTTTGGCCGCATTACAGAGGGGGCCAGAGGATGTTGAGTCCGAGTGGTTAGTGTTCTGGGCCATTGCCAGGCCATTTCCGAAGCTGTTGTCCAGAGTTGTGGTCACGAGGCTGCTGAAGCTAGTTGCGGCGGCAATCCCAGAAAATGCTTCAACCATCAAGCCGAAGAAGGAGCTCTAAAGGCTGCGCTCTCATGTGGGACTCCAAGGCGGCTGACAGTTATCAGCATGCCAAGCGATCTGTGACTAGGGCAGTCAGGGAGGGGAAAAGCAGGCATTGGAAAAGACTGCTGAGGCCATGGAGAAAGACTTTTGGGCAGCCCCAAAGAGGTTCTAGCAAACTATCCAGCAACTCAAGAGGGGGAAGCAGCACCCTACCCACACTGTTTACAGTTGGGATGGAGGGCTGTTGACTTCAACTGGAGACATCCATGGAAGGTGGAAGGAATACTTCAGGGATCTCCTCAATCCCACCAGCATGCACTCCATGGAAGAGACAGAGTCGGGGGATTTAAGAGTGGACTCTCCCACTCCTGCCCTGGGGTTGAGGTCGCTGAAGCAGTTAATCAGCTCCGCAGTGGCAGAAAGACGAAGAAACAACCTTTCTGATTATAGCTTTAGGACTCTCAAACTCTGGCAGTCAGCCTAGAATTTAAACGCTAAAGTAAAGCTCGGGTCTATCAAAAATTGAGTAAATTGAGTATTACATTGACCCTCTGCTTATGTCTCTATTCAGATATGCAACCATTTGCCCTTTGGGGACAAAAACATTGATTTATTGACAGAGAGATTGATTTTTACCTTGTTGACAAGAGCCATCTTCAGAAAGTTATCTTCTTTCTTTCACAGTAATGATGGCAATTTTATTTCTTGAGCACTTTTCTTTGTCTTCCCCCTCCAGTGGTGGTCGTGTGGCGTGTTGGTTGCACAATACTGGCCAAAAAACCTAAATGCTCTTTCATGATTGGAAATGGATGACGTCATCAAAGCTGGTGCTTTGGTGACACCTCGTTTGTTGTTAAAGTGCTATCATGGCGTACGCTATCAAAGACCGGGACTGATGTTGATGCGAGTGACCCCGGGTGCTCCACCCACTTGCAATGTGCTGTTTGCACGGTAATGGTTACATAGGAAATGTCCCAAATCCTTGCCGTGTCCCGTTGATGACATTATAAAATCATCTAATGTGGTTGCACAAATACCCGCCGTTTTTTCTGCGACACCGTTTCTCCCCTGATTTCTTGTTTTAGTTGTCATGACCTAGTAGCTTAAAAGTTCATTCATTGTCTCTCGTCCGCGCAACCTTCCCGGTGGTGGTGCAGTGGTAAGCACTGTGCGAAGGGGTGTCCAATGCGGGCCCCGTCTACTCGCTGGTGGGGCATCAGGGAGGTGCTGAATTGTCTTTGGAGTCCTCTTAAGTCTCCTCATGGATACAAAAATGGATCTGAGTGTTTTCAGGCATCTATCGTCTCCTCATGGACACACCGGAGTGTAACTGGAAGTCTTCTGTCCTCTACAGTCGTCAGTAGCTGACTGCTTTCAGTATCGGACGCCAGTGTGTTGCTGCAGTGTTCCCACACTGCAAAAGTCTCAGTACCATATGGTGCATCACCCCAGTAATGGGATTACAATAGACTGATTAATCACCATGATTGATCAAACGATTGACTGTAAAATCTCATCACATTTTTTAATTTCCTTTAAATTTTGAAGTATATTTTTCTCTCATCTCTTCCACCACTGAGTCGCTCCACAGTTGCATGTCTGAAAACGGCAGGATATCACTGCACCCCGGTTTGAGGCCACGTGGTCCGAAGGTTGCCTGACATGGGGGACGATGGTTGAAACAGGGCAAGAAATGCTTATCAGTGCAGAATTTTTTTTGGTCTCAGTGTGGCCAAAAGTGCTGGTATAAAAAGCAGTGGTGGGAGGCCAGGCTGCTATGATGGGAGCCCCGTAACTGGGTCCCAGCTGCCAGACCATTTGAGACCACCCCTGCAGGATCACAAATTTTTAGTGAGGGAGCCTGGATTGTGGGAACACCATGAAATATTTGTGCTTGAAAGCACCACTGGGAGGTCTGGAGGAGCTGTGAATCTCCCTAACCTTTAAAAAAAAAATTGAATAATTAACTTGATGGTTCTGAATATGTTCAAAATAAATCTAAAGGGCAACTGACAGATCCCGTCAAAGATATAAACTTTGGATAAAACTGGTCATTCCATTTAATTAACCCATATTTTACAACAGAACAGTGTGGCGATACAACTCAATTCTGGGGGGGAAAAAATTAAACGCTGAGAATTGAAAATTAAACCTAAATGGTAAAAACTCTTGTTTTAAAGTATATTTTTGGTTGTTGTTTTTTTTTTACAAGATCACTTTTTGAGACACCTCATCTTCAAGGCAGAAACACAAGTCCCTGCTCAATATTGTGCACAAAAATACCGAATTGACTTAGGCTTTAAACGCCCTTTTGGTGGTGCCAGACACATAGAAGGCGTGAATGAGTGACTGTACACATGCTCCATCTCCACTACTACAACTATATCAGAGGACAAACACTGAGCTAAATGTCTTCATAGTCCTCTGCAGTCCACTCATGGAAACCCATGTCGGTGAGTGTCTTCAGAGTCTCCTACTCTCTCCCGAGAGACCCCAGATTGGAGCTGAATCCCCTCCGTGTTCTCGGCAGTTGTTGAGGGTTGCGTTGTCGAATCCGTCTCCGGGACTATGACCTCCAGTCTGTCCTCGCGGTGCTCCGCGAACCTCCTCCGCAGGCTGAAAAACCTCCTCAGGTACTGCTCCGCCTTTTGGTTGACGCGAATCGCCACCGAAAGTTCATCGCTGCTTTCGTTGGATTTGGAGCGCTCCTCCGCCGCCCACTGGCATCTCAGCCGCGCCAGCTCGTTGATGTCGTGGGTCGTCTGGTCAAATATGTCTGAGACCAGCTGGTCGACGGTCACGGCGGTGTCCGAGGAGTCGGAGTATACGACGTTACTGCTGTCGCCGGTGGACTCGCTGGAGGACGTGTCTGTCTCGCTTTCGCTCTCGTATTGTAACTCCTTGTCCTGCTCCTGAACTTGCCCTTGTCTGCGTTTCCTGTTCTGCTGGAGAAAGATGCACAATGACAGAACATAACGCAAAACTACTGCCTGTTTTTCTGTTGCCACAAAACACCAATGGTACATCATCTCGTGGTAGGTGACTGGGAGATTTCAAGGTATGTGTACTCATAGGCGACCCTTTGCACTCTGGCGACGCAATTTGATTGATACCTTGTTGAAAAGAGCCATCCTCAGATTTTGGTCCTCTTGGTTGTTCCTCTCAACCATGTCTTCTTCTTTTCCCTGTCTTCGATCTTCTTCGGTCTGGTAACGTGGCGTTTTGGGTTGCGCAGAACTGGTCCCATAAAACTTAAACGTGCTCTTATTGTGGGAACTCGATGACGCCATTCAAGTGAGTGCTTTAAAATGAAAGGCAGCGCTTTGATGGCGGCAAGTTGTGCCATCAAAGCCAGGTGCTTTGTGTCCATGCGCCGCCTGAAGGACCATCAAGGACCTGGGACTGACTTTGATATGAGCTTTGCACCTGTTGCTAGGGAACGGTCGCAAAGGAAATATTCCAGGTTACTACCTTGGCCCATTGATAATATCACAAAGTTACCAATTGAATTGACTGACGCAGTCACAGTAAGCACTGATTAGAAGGTTTTTTTAGGCCACAACAGCAAGCAGGTTCAACTAGCTTGACAAATTTTGGTGGTAAATTGATGTCACAGAGGTGGCTATCAATTCATGATGCATATTCATAAGTTTTTCGCAGTCTAGAAATGAAGCCGTGGACTTAAACAGTGACCTGTCACAAACATGGGAGGGACGCAGTCATCATCCTTCAAAAATATGAGGAACATAAATGCGTCACAGAGAATAAAAAAACCAAGAAAATCCACTTGTGAATCCACGAGTAAATATCAGTGTAAAATCAGTATCATTATTACTCAATAACATTGACCCCACCACTTAGATATCAAGCATGTATTTTGCGATGAGGAAATGAAAACTATTGATCACAAACTTTTTCATAGAGGCCCATTTGTGGAAGAAACTATCAAAAAGTGGAGGCAAGAATTGTTAGATGAGACCTTTTAGCTAGTTTTTGTTTTCGTATAATTCTATTGATATTGACTCTGGACCTCATGAGTCTCCTCTCCTCCCGTCTGCACCGTCTTTGCCTTTCACTCATATTTCCTGCCAGTGAGATAAAACAAGTTCTCTAAAATCAGATTTATGTTCTTTGATTCTTTTCATTTGACATCTTTCATCTCCATCACCATCTTTCGCATCTCACATAAGGCCTGGAGATGAGTAACACTGAAGTTTTCTAAAAAAACAAAAACAAGTACCTATTCATATTGTTAAGCCGAGTGACTGTCGATTCTTATCACATAGGTGCGATGAAAGTAATAAAGTTTTAATCGGACAGAGTTCTCCGGTGTAAGATCAAGTCTTGTCTGTTTGGATGGAGCGGCGACCTCTGGGCCAGCTAGCTAGCTATGGGCTCATTGGCAATTAGCTTTGTAGAAGTGTGTCGTTTTTGCTCGGTGCTTCGTAATTGAATCACGACCCCTTGGTGTGGATGATGTTTTCAAGCCTGCAAATAACCTAAAACTCACCACTACAATTGTGTCCTTGATGTCTCTTCTATCGTCTTCTCCTGCTTATCTGGGTCCAGGTCTCGCGGGGAAGCAGTGGCCTGCTGTCCGATCCACACTGCACCAGACCCATGTATCTGCCTCGGGCTGGACCTGACCGGACCCCATGAGCGAAGGCCTGGCCACCAGGTTGCTCTGAAAGGCCCCTCCCCCAGGCCTGGCTCCAGGATGGGGCCCCAGTAACCCTCAGGTCGATGTTTTCCTCCCTGTATGAGTCTTTATGGCCCATTCTTTGTCTGACCCTCCACCCAAGACCAGTTTGCCATGGGAGACCCAACCAGGGGCTGCTGCCCCCGACAACACAGCTCCTGGGATCATTAGGACACTCAAATCTCTCCACCACCATAAGGTGATGGTCCACGAGGGGGTGTCCTCAATGTTGTGGAAGGAAAAACTATGTCCATATTTCCAGGAGAGTGAGAGCAGTGGATCGATTGCTGCGCATCAGTCATTGCGATGCCGTAAGGTAGCATTGAGTGACACTGGATCATGTCCCGGAAAAGTTTGGGAAGCAGGCTGCATTTGTCAATGCAAAAGTAAACGAGAGACAAGCCCCTTTAAATGTCAGAAATTGTAATGGAGTTACTGACTGAACAAAAAAGGACTTCATCTTTACTCTTCACTGCCAGAAAGTTACATAACACAATTCCATTGATTTGTCATGCGCTACTTCAGATGATCACAAAAACAGACGTGATTCTCTCTAGCTATCACACGTGAAGCAAACCTCCGAGTGTGTCGGCTTTGGGGGTCAAAGGTCACTGTGAAAAAAAAGATTTTTGGCACTCTGTCATTTGCTAATTTATGACAAAATTTCACACAAATATCTTAAATGATAAAATAATAAAACCACGTTTTGTACACCGAGTCTTCAAATTGTGATGATGGTCACACCAAACCTTAACCAAACCTTAGCCATAGCCGTGTCGCATTCAGCCACCGATTGCAGACAGGTTCAGGATGTTGAGTTTTTTTGCCAATCTGTGGCTTCATCATTTTCACCTTTTTCACCTTCAACTACTCGCCATGCATGCTGGCTGATCTTTCATTTTCAAGTCCAGAACTGCTGCATGACTCCCAACTGCGGATGCCAAAACAACAAATCTATGCTATCTAGTACAGGTAGAAGTGAATTTGCAGCAGCTGGTTGTATGGCCAAAAATATGCGTATATTTTCGGTATATGGACCCTGGTTCATGCCAAAAGTGTGTGTGTGAGCAGAGTTGAGGAAGTATCGCGAGTGAGCTTCACAAAGTCAGTCACATATTTGACTGAGAAATAAGGATAACTTGCTGCGACAGTTTCAACATGTTTGAAAACCGACATGCTTGTGAAAGTTTCTTCTTCACGCAGGAAGCAAATAACGTTGCAAGGAGAGGCACAAAAAAAAAATCTGAGAAATCTGAGAATTTAATATAATTTATGGAGAGGAATAGAAGGGGGAGAAGATGAAGAGGCGTGTCACTCGTTCTTCAGTGTCACTGGCGTCATAGTCTCTCAGGTGGCATCCGCAACAGTTCCTTGATGCATGCAGGAGGATCTCGAGTTGAGGGCACAATCCCCCCTCCGCCTGCTTGCCATCTTAAGCAGAAGAGGCGGTGAACGTTGTGGTTGGAGACAATGTGACGGCCCCCAGTTCCTTCTGCTAGCATCGCGCGAAGCACCCGAAAGTCTCCTTCTGATTTGAGTCCTTCTATGTGTCACTCTGGAGTACCTGCATTTTGTCACCGAGACCCTCGAGGAAGAATTTCATAGTCTGGGTAACTCTTGCCAGCATCTTCCTGCACGCTCTACAGGTTGAGGACTTGTTGCAGGAGGCGGCACATATATTGCAGGATCCCCTTTTCAGCGAGGTTGCGATCTTCTCAGACAGAATGGAATTGACCTCATCGGTGAAAGTCTTCCGAATGGCCTCCGTGACTTTGGGCGATATGAACGCTGCCAGTTCTGACACGTGCTCGTCGCAGAAAGCCTTGTCGAAGGACTTTTTCAAGCCCTGCTGGATGCTGTCCTCAAGGGACATGTTGCCGGCCATTGCCCAGGATGCAGCCTGCTTAATGGCCTCGACCACGAGCCTCAGCACCTGCATACTCGTGTTAATCAGCTGCACCCGTACGTCCTTGATTTGAACACCTCCACTCATCTCCACCAGCTGCCTGTAAAAGAAAAAGCGTTACGAGGAAAAAAAAAGGGGTCAGAACATGGCGCAGCCGATGCCGCAAATGCATTTAAGCGTCATAAAAAGTTGCAGTGAGAAAATCGGGTAACTTACTCTTCACTGAGATTGGCAAAGAATCCCTTAATAACATTATAGGTTTCTGTCAGTCCAGCGAACTCTGCTGGGATTCCGCTGTCCTCCTCCGAGGATCCAACATGTCCGTCCTGGTCCGGTCCTTGCTTCAGGTCTTCCTCTGCGCATTCCTCCGTAAAATCTGTTTTATCATTCTCATCCTCCGGATTCAAAGGGTCAGAGCCCAGGTTCAATTTCATGGCAATGGTGGATATAATCGAGGGGGGTGCCCACTCCAGTGTCAAGTCTCTGGTGGGTGATGTCGAGGGCCCTGGTGTTGAATCTACCCCGATGACCTCCTCCGACTCATCGACCTCCTCATTGTCAAGTGCCTCGTCCAGATCCTCTGCCAGCTTAATTTTTTTTCTCAGATTTTTTCTGAAGAGGCTCCTCCAGGCAGATTTCATCATGAAAAATATATTTTTTGTGTGTTTGCCCCCTGACCTTTTACCTTTTTTGTGAGCTGTGCACGTTTTCCCCGGTGTTGCATTTGCATCTATCAAGGACACCACCTGGTTGTCTTCTGTGGCTGGTGCAGTCACCTCCAAACCTTTTGCTGCCAGCTGGGCTTTTTTCCTTGGTTTCTTTTTGAAAATGTGCTTTAGGGGAGGTTTAACCTGATATGTTTTTGATCGTTTGTCCCTCCCCTTCTTACCTTTTGTTTCAGTATGGCATGATTCTACAGGTGATGGTAGAGTAAGTTCTTGGCCTGGTGTTGCATCGGTCTCAGTCATGGGCACCTCTGAAATATTAGAGTGTTGGCTTGTGTCTTCAGTGTCTTCTCCGGTTAAAACAATCTCCTCTTGGGTATCCGAGTGTAACTGGATGTCTACAGAGTCCTCTACAGTCTCCTCTTGGATGGCCAAGAGTAGCTGAATATCCGTGGAGTCTTCTACTGTCTCCTCATGGGTACCCAAGGGTAACTGAATGTCTTCAGAGTCTTCTACAATCTTCACACAGGTACCCATGGGCAACTGATTGTCTTCTGGTTCGTCTCCGCTCTCCTCATGGGTATCCCAGGGCAACTGACTGTCATCGGAGTCTTCGACAGTCTCCCCATAGGCACCTGAGGGCAACTGGACATCCTGTGAGTCCTCTACAGTCTCCTCGTGAGTACCTGAGAGTGAAGGGACACCTTCAGTGTTTTCTGCAAATGTTAAGGTCGGTTTTCGTAAATCAGTCTCTGGGTCGATGACTTCCACTCTGTCCTCGTGGTGCTCTGCAACCCTTCTCCGCAGGCTGAAAAACTTCTTCAGATACTGTTCCACCTTTTCGTTGACGCGAAGTGCCACGACAAAGTCGCTGTCGCCGTCGCTTGTTTTCGAGCGCTCCTCAGCTTCCCACTGACATCTTAACTGCATCAGTTCATAAATGTCGTTGGTGGTCTGATCAAACACGTCTGAGACGAGCTGGTCAACAGTCACGGTGGTATTGGAGGCTCCGGCGATGACAAAGCCATTGTTGTTCACAATTGTCTGTCCTTCATTGCCATATTGCAACTTGTTGTCCTGCATTGGAATATACCCTTGTCTGGGTTTCATATTCTGTTGGAGAAAAATCACAGGATGACAAAGCAAGACAAAACCATATCGCCCCTGAATACCTGTGGGACATCATCCAGTGCAAAGTGATGGGAGGAACTCGCTTTTTAAACCTCGTAGATTTGGGGCCCCCTGGTGGCCACA
Organism: Dactylopterus volitans; assembly: GCA_901007715.1. Taxonomy (NCBI): domain Eukaryota; kingdom Metazoa; phylum Chordata; class Actinopteri; order Syngnathiformes; family Dactylopteridae; genus Dactylopterus; species Dactylopterus volitans. The sequence continues at coordinate 29,222 of CAAKHG010020474.1, forward strand.
AAAGTTTAAGCAGCCAATTTTTCATTTTCATAATCAAGTGACCACTCAAGCGCGCTCATTACAAAATACTGTGTCTTAAACTGTGGCTGTTTCCAGGGCTTTTCTTTCCTAAAAATCAGGCTTTAATGTAGAAGGGAACAGGCCTACCCGAGACGTAAAAGCAAGAGTAGACTTCGAGTGCCTCAAACGTTAAATACAGTACTTCAGTACGCACTTTGACAGCCGTTTTAGGTGCTACGCTGGAGATTGGAGGAGGAGTGGTGTCAAGTTTGGTAACTTTGTATATCATGTGCCGGGCTTCCCCTCTATTGTTATGAATCTGCTAGCTGTAATTGAGTGCAGCTAACATCATAACCACTGCACAGGAGGACGCACATGCAACCTATCCCAATAGCATGCCAATGAGGGCCACCTCCGGCACTGATCCGGCACTGATCCGGCACTGCCGGCCTGCACGTACAGTAAATAGATGCATGCAAAACAGCAAACATGGCCCTTAGGGGAAAAGATGTTGGCACCGACAACATCGGCTAATCTGCATGTATCCGCTTGCTCTTAGCTGACTTGTGGCCTATTTGCGGCACAATACTGCCAAAAAAAAAAAAAAAAGGAGCAGACCACCCGCAGTGCCATCACGCCATGAAGTAAGTGGACCACATGAACGTGGCCCAGATGTGGCCCAAAACAATTTAGCTATCTGGGTGTCAAATGTCAACGACACTAACATCAGATATGCTGTGTGCCATCCTTGCTCTCAGTAGAAAAATGAGGACTTCTTATATGACAGCTATTAAGTCAAGCCCCTGATCAAGACCCTTTTAGCCCCCAAAAGAGAAAAGGTCCTGGTGCCGTCCATGTTTGACCCCTCTGCCCGCGTTTCTGTTCACGACTGTTCAAGCATTTATAAACCCTTTGCAGACAAACAAACAAACAAAAAAAAAAGAATTTATTGGGAAACTGGTTGACTGATACCTTGTTGACAAGAGCCATCCACAGATATTTTGTCTTCTCTCTTGTACAATGACGACAAACGGGCACTTCTTTTCCTTATCGTCCTCTACCTTCGGTGGTAGTCGTGTGGGTTTTTTGGCTGAACCGCGCTGGCCCATAAAACCTAAATGTCCTTTAATGATAGGAGGCTGGTGATGTCATCAAAGCTGCTTTGATGGGGGCCGGCGCCCGGCCATCAAAGCGCGAGCGCTGGGCTCTCCCGCAGGACTCGGGATTGACTTTGATGCGAGGATCAGAACCCGGCGGGCTCACTTGGGTCTGAAACCAGGTCTAAGGCACAGCCGAGGTGTCCTCGAGTCCTCACTGTGATGTTTTAATGAATTAAAACTGGTCATTACAGAGATAGAAAGATCAGGCACCACCCTCACCCACCCCCACTTTGGAATAAAAAAGAGACCCCTTGTTTGATTTGGTCGAGAATGAGTCTTGATTACGGGATTTTAAATTAAAAAAAAAAAACGGGAGCTTTAGTTGCAATTTAAAAAAAAATGTATTTTACAGGAACAGCGTCATAATAATTAATGTCAAATTTTACAGGAAACGGAAAATGCAGGCAGCTGAATGACACTGTTGAGGCGATGCAGGGAATTCTAAGTCCATGCTGGAAAATGTCTGAAATGTGATGAAGAATGCAGAGTCAAATCTGGATGTTTTCAAAGCCAAATCAGAACAGAAAAATCAGAATCGGAACCCCGAAAGCTTAAGAAAGTTACCTGTTTATTCTCATACATTTTAACATTTACTCATAATATCCAAATCTCTTTGTCTTCTGTGACTTATAAATGTGATTTGCTGCCTGCTAGTCGCACTTTCAAGTGATCGAAGGCATCAAAATGTTCAGCTTTTAAAAAGAGAGTTAATCCTCCATTCAAACTTTTGAATAACCTTTAAACTTTTCACGGCACTACGCTTGACTCTAAAAAAAAATCACTCCATCGCCATAGCAACCATGTTTCCATAGCTTGTACTGTGCCGTGCACTGTATTTCATTGTGCACCACTGAATTGTCGCCTCATAACTGTATGACATCATCATGGCAAATCAGCTCCATTCATACTTTTTAGACTTAAAAAAAACTTATCTTTCTCAATCTTTAACATTGCAGTCACACCTTAACACTTTGCACCATTATTATTTCTTGAGATATATCATCTTAAATGATCTCATCTTAACCTCTCTTATCATATCTGAAATTATCTCATCTTATTTTTATCCCCTAAAAGAGAGGGAATGTTGGACTTTCACCAGGTGGACAGGGACATGAAGCCGGGCGGAAGCCATAGCTGCCGGATGTGGAAACAAGAGCGTCTATCAACCTAAAAGCTGGCGGCATGTCCGTGTCCCCCAAGCGTGCTTAAAACAGTAGCAGAGCGGCGGTGTCTGACAGTATTTACATTACCTCACGCTGACGGGCCGCATTGGCAATTTTCTTTCACAGTACATTGTGCGGAAATTGGCAGAAAATCGACTCCAAATCGTTGAAGCCAAACACGCTTCAAAACGCGGGACTTTTATTCTGAAGGCGCCCCCCCGGCCTCCTGCGGATGCTTGCCTCGTCATGCTGAATGGCGTCGCCGGCGTTCAGTCAATGCGGCAGCGGCGTTGTCGAAAGCGTTAAACGCGTTTATGCAGCCTCGTGTATCGAAACCAAAGCGGTTCGGATCAGTACAAGTACTAATATTCGTACAAGTAGGACAATGCGATGCTTAAAATAGCCACTAAAGTGGCGTTTACCCTTCTGCAACGTGACCAGCAGGGGCGCTCACGAGTCGCGGCGCCACTCTGACCCGGAAACACAACAACAGCTGGAAACGGCTAATCGCTTTTTGCACTGACTTGCTGTTCCCTGCGCTGCTCTCGTGGAACGTTTGCGGTCATCTGGCGTTTAACCTGGGCGACTGACGCAGTGGAAGGGGAGAGGGAGAAAAAAAATCACGAAATGATGTGACGTCAGTTGCGCTCATCCGCGTCCAGCGTTCATTCACTCGCCGACGTCGACTGCGGCTAACCCGCTAAAGCTAACACGGCAACAGGAGCCCAGTCAGCATCAGCGGGTACGACCTCATTTCATCATCTTATTCAAATGTTTATTGTTTTTGTTGTGATTATCATATACCAGCTAATTACCTGTGCCTTCTGTAAGCTACAGAAACCGCTGAAACGTCAAAGCGTTTTCAGCTTTGCCGGGGAAACGCCGGGCAAAGTTTAAACTTTACTACTTTTGGGAGTAGCTTTTTGCTATGACATCATATTTGCGTGATTGCTCGGCTCGATGACGCCATAATGGCACATTTGCTCAGCTGCGTGGCGACGTGATTGAACGTGTTTTGTCGGATGGCACAGACGCGTGACATCCTCCCAACTCTCTGAGGACATTGTCCTTTGTTTTAGCCATTTCCACGATTGCCTCTGCAATTCCATTCGTCTGTTAGCATTCATATGCTTAAAACAACAACAACAGGAAACACATTCTCTACAGGCAAAAGTGGTTTTGTGTTTATGTGGGAAAGTGAAAGTGGGAGCTGGTTGTCTAAAAGGATGGTATTTCTGCGTTTGCGCCCTCAGGCCTGTGCTGAGGCGCGATGGGGAATCAGCTGGCCGGCATCGCCCCGTCTCAGATCCTGTCTGTGGACAGCTACTTCTCGGACATCCACGACCACGAGTATGACAAGAGCCTGGGCAGCACGCGCTTCTTCAAGGTGGCCCGGGCCAAACACCGGGAGGGCCTGGTGGTGGTCAAAGTCTTCGCCATCCAGGACCCCTCGCTGCCGCTGACCAGCTACAAGCAGGAGCTGGAGGAGCTGAAGATCCGGCTGCACTCGTGCCAGAACTGCCTGCCCTTCCAGAAGACCTCCCTGACGGAGAAGGCCGCCATCTTGTTCCGCCAGTACGTCCGGGACAACCTGTACGACAGAATCAGCACCCGCCCCTTCCTCAACAACGTGGAGAAGCGCTGGCTGGCCTTCCAGATCCTCAACGCCGTCGACCAGGCGCACAAGGCCGGCGTCCGCCACGGCGACATCAAGACGGAGAACGTGATGGTGACCAGCTGGAACTGGGTGCTCCTCACCGACTTTGCCAGCTTCAAGCCGACGTACCTGCCGGAGGACAACCCCGCCGACTTCAACTACTTCTTCGACACGTCCAGGCGAAGGACGTGCTACATAGCGCCTGAGAGGTTTGTCGACGGAAGCATGTTTGCGACCGAGAGCGACCAGAACACGCCGCTGGTGGACCTGACCAACAACAACCAGAGGAGCAGAGGGGAGCTCAAACAGGCCATGGACATCTTCTCTGCAGGTAGATTTAAAACTCTTAACATTTAAAGCTGCAGTTACAGTCATCAGCACTTATCTTTAAGGGCAGGAGAAGCTCAGATTAAAGCAACTCCAATTAATCTCCCACTGATCTTTCAAACTCACGTTGCAGCATTTTCCATTCTTCTGTCTTTATTCCAGGCAGCCAGTCCGGTCCGTTTCGGGTCTATGAAAATGTGCTTGCTCCAGTATTTAATCAGTGTTTTTATCGATTGTAATGATGTAACTGTAAATCAGGGGACGTGCGGTTGATGCCAAACGTGCTACCTCAAAGAGAAGCAACAAACAGATGCTGAGGTTTTGAGGGGATGCAGGAATAGGCTGCTGCGCCATGGTAACGGGCCCGCGAGCTGAGCCGTGTGTTCCCCCGTCTGGTCCAGGCTGCGTGATAGCGGAGCTGTTCACCGAGGGCGTGCCGCTGTTCGATCTGTCGCAGCTGCTGGCGTACCGCAAGGGGCACTTCCAGACGGAGCACGTCCTCATGAAGATCGAGGACCGCAGCATCCGAGAGCTGGTAAGGACCCCGTTTCACCCGCGCGCCCGTTCCGCCACTCCCGCGACTTTCACACAAGCACCAACTCGGAGCCCAACCAGGCCAGGCCAAAGATCGCTGTGACATCACAAAACGTGCTTTCGGCCACGATTGCACAGAAATGTCTAAAACGGCCAAGTGTTTTTGGCACAAGTCATTC
>CAAKHG010020475.1:0-32731 GCA_901007715.1 Dactylopterus volitans
CCAACACGGCCGGTTACTCTGCTGTGGGGATCAGCCGGTTCAACCTCCATCCAGGAATAAAAAAAAAAAAAAAAAAAAAATGCAACAACGTATTGAAATTTAAATTGATGGATCACGGAGCGAGTTAGCGGCTTAAGCTTGTCTTTGCGTCTTTAATGCCACAAAAGACTCCGACGCTCACGGTTGCTGCCTGCATCATCATTTTTATTTTTTTTTTTGCAAAAGCCGTTTATCCCGAGCTGCACCGACGTGCGGGCGGTTTTGGAAAAAAAAAAAAGATGGTCTTGGAAAAGGATCGGTTTTCGGGTGTTTAAAAAAAAAAAAAAAAGAAAAGAAAAAAAGAGCGCTAACATGGAGACAAGAAAGATGCACTCGCAAATGTACTCAGCAGAGTGTGGCGATAATATTCAGCTGCTGACAATAATCCCGCGGCATCACCCAATCTCACAATAATTGCATGCAAATAGACACATCAGTGGGAATGTGAGCAATTCATTAACCTACTGAACTGCGGAAAGGTGAAACTGCAAAAAAAGAAAATGTCCTGCAGATTAAATCTCAATAGTTTTCACACACAAACAAGCGAGCAAACTGATCGGCTTAATTGTGGAATTTGGTGGCGGATAATAGCTGATAAATAGTCATTGTGGGCTGCTCTCATGAAATTGTCTCGTATCGTGTGTCTTTCAGTTTTGAACGACCTGTTTTAACTACTTGTTACCACCACTGTTCTCCATTTAGATTTCGGTTAGTTATGTGTCAGATTTTTGCAGCATTCTGGTTGACACAGGTTCAAACTGATCTCTCCAACTGCTACCTGCAGGTCCTTTGGGGCATGGACCCTTGCAGTTCCAGACCGGGCCTTGATGGGAACACTCCTGATCACATGACTGGCACCCGGCGAGTCCACTTCAATGTCCACGCGGGCGCTGTACTCGTCAGCTGATCCGAGCTCCCCTGACAAGCACAAGCACCAACAGGGTTACGATTCGACAAACACAACCGGCCTGTGGTTCTATTTCATCTGGGGGAAAAAAAATAAAAAAAATTCTAATGCATTTTAGATTATTTACACATCTCATTGTCAGGACTGATGAAAACAGTTAAATTCAAGTTCAAGCACCATTTAAGATGTGGAGCAAAATCTGATTACCTGAGGAGGCGGCGTACTTTTGCAGGGCCTTGAAATGAACCCACACCATGAAACACTCTGGATCCTGAAAAGAATTCACCGCGAGAATGACGACTCCAATTCAGCCGCTTTACAGGATTTGTTGTATGAAAAATACAAAAAAAAACAAAAAAAAAAAACAAACACATGCCGCCAGAAATAACCGGAGCTCAGTGAGTGGGATGCTGACTAAGGCCCATTTTGGCAACGCTCACCTGCCCGTAGCTGGCATGCATCACATGATTCATCACGGAGGGCGAGGTCACGGGGGTCACAAGCCCGGGCTGCTGCGCCGCGTCAGACGACAATGCAGCGGGCTGCTTGGAGAAGGTGAAGCAGCGCCACGCTGTGGCGTTCTGCAACGGGAGCGCAACATTCCCACCGTTTTATTGCGATCGTTTGCATCTCAGGGCAAGAACGGAATCAAATAATTAAATGAACTTGTGCTAAATTAAAAAGATCCGTACAAACCAAATTTAAGACGGAGGCAATGGCAGTAGATTAGCATGGTGTCTAAATGGGATTACATCTGATTTAAAAGAGCAAAATTGTGCTGTGTTTGTATTTCACTACTCTTGTCAGATTGTGAAAGCATTTATGACTCGTGATTTGTTATTTAGAAAAGGGCGCTTTCCATCTCATCTGCTTAGTCCTCAGAAGATGCTGCTGCTGCTGCTATGGCCCTGTTCGATTATGTAGAAGTCTCAACACTGCCACTGGAGGTCGCCATATCCCTGTGGCGGATTAGCAAGTGTATGTGCGTGTGTATGCATGCGTGTGTGTGCGGGGCGCAAAGCTGTTGTGCGTTGACTCACGGCACTGATGACCAGCCTGATGGGCACTGTTGCGTGAGTCCTGTTGATGACTTTGAGAGGGAGGGATCTGGCGCTGCCTCCCGGCAGATCTCCAAAATCCAAACAGCCGGACTTGCTGACTTCAACCTGAGAACCCGAAATGAATTTCAGATGCTTATACGATGCAGCATATTTCATCCTTACCGACGGGGCCATTCTATTCTTATCCTCATTATTTCTGCTTGAGACAAGCAACTCTATGTCTACATTAAAGTAAAATACTGAGTCTTACGGGGCTTCGCTTTGAAGATCAACAAAAAACATTATCAATTCAGGCAAAGTAAAGGCTCTCACATCTAGCAAGGGATTCTCCGCGATGGCAACCAGCACCACCCTTTTGGCAAAGATATTGGCCCTGGCAGCCACCTCTGAGTCAGCGGACGCGGGCCAGGAGCAAACGCTGAGGACGCACTGGTAGATACCAGGCTGAGGGGGGATGAACAACACCTTCTGCTCCTCCGTGCTCCTGGGGCCAATGATCGTCTTGTTCTTCACCATCAGCCACTGGTACGGCAAGCTGTCCACCTGTAGGGGTCGACATCGAGGGCGGAAGCAAGTGTAAAAATCAAGCGCCGGGTCTTCTGAGAGGTACAAATAAAGTTCGTTGTCATGTGAAGGTATGAGCGGCCTTCTCTCGCCTTCTCTCCGTCAATGGCCAGACTCGTGACCGAGATGGACACTTGCTGCCATCTTTCGGCGGGGTTAAAGACGCTGAGCGAGGTCTGCGAAGCGATGCCCACGCAGCAGGCGTGGGGGAACCGCAGCTCCTCTGGCACCACCACCTGACCTGAGGAGGACACTGTGAAATGACGTCAACTGATCCTGGGGAAAGCTGCTCCTCTATGAAGACTGTAAACACAGACTGCAGTTTAAAGATTATAACACTGATGAAAATTAGTAGGGGAACTTAAATGCTTGTTGCCATTTTCTGGAATGCCTAATACACCCATTATCCCCATTACCCACCATTTCATGGCGCAATAAAGAAATTGTCTGACTGGACAGATTGGGGTTTTTTTTTTGGTTTTTTTTTATTCTGGGGGTCTTCAGAAGTATGAACTTTCAAGGGTTCTTCTCTACTTACACTGTTGTTAGCAATTTATGTGCACAACAACAACAAGACAAAAGACACTCTGATCTAACTTGTTTTTTGTGTCATGCTAATCAGAGGCGAACGCAAACATGAGTAATGTGCGCCGCTATTTTTCTTTGTTACACATTTCTAACCTTTGCAGTTGCTGCAATGTGTTTCACTTGTTCAACCAATCAACATGCAATTAACATCCTGACCGATTACTGTGCATTTAATGTGACTCATTGTAGGTCAGATCTAGGTTAGAAAGCATCTCTGTATACACCAATCAGCCATAACATTGTGACCACTGCATGTCGCAATGAATTCTACCTTTGGGAGGAGTTTTATGTTGAATTTTTATTGAATCTGCTTGAGAGAGGGGTTGGCATGTGTGAAAGATTGTTACTGGGACTGAAATTTGTGATGCTATTGAACTGTACTCTACTAATACTTTGGTCATCCAACTCATATGCAATAGGGGTGACAATTCTCAGTGTAACCCAGTACAGTTCAGCCGCATTGCACACTACAGTCCCAATAACGATCACTCAAATATGTCAGCACCTCCTCCTGAAGGGAGAATTTATTGCAGGGCTCTTGCATTATGGGAAACATGCAGTGGTCATAATGTTATGGCTGATCGGCGGATAGAATTGGTTTAAGGAAGGAGGAAAAATAAAAACAAGACCAAGTAAGATTCTAGATTCAGTCAGCCATTTCAACAGTATGTACGTACATTTTAGGCCTATAACTAATGATTATTTTTCTGACTGATTAACTTGATTATTTTCTTGATGAAATCAGTTCACTGTTCTCTCTGGAAAATAGTAATCTAAAAAATAAAACACCTGTAATCATTTCATAAAATCCAAAGGTACTGACCAACCCTTTTTGTGCAAAATCAAAGACTATAATGTATGACCAAAAAAAATAAATAAATAAATCTTCAAAATTCTTAAGTTTTAGAGACAGCTCACATTTTGTGGCACTTTAACTTGTACATTACTAAAACAAAACTGTACTAGACAGGCAAAGTAGTTTAGATCCCCGTTAATCAATAAATCATCGAATCATCAAAATGTCGCAGCTCCAATATATGAGCCGCGCTATGGAAACAAAAGCAGTGCTACCTCTCAGCTCTTCCAGGACGCCTGGCATCAGTGCCTCTGCGCCATACTGGCCGTAGAGTTTCCCCACCACTCCAATTTCCTGCTGGCTGTGGCTGGGTCTTGGAAGGTGATGAGAGCCAGCAGCGCCTGGAATCCCTAGAGCCTGTGGTGTCGGGTGGATGTGTCTCACTGTTGGATCGCTGTTAGTTATGTCTGTCGGGGGAAAAGGACGCAGACTCATGAAACAAGTTTAACATCACATTGAAAAATACTGGTGAAACATCGTTACTTGACAATATTCAAGGGAGTTTAAATATTTTACGACAGAAACTTAATCTTAACATGGAAATCTTTTTTTTTTTTTTTTTTTTTAAAGACTTGCCCAAAGAGTAGAGGCTATTTCCTGATGCTCCGACGTGGTAGGCCCCCGGATGTAATGGAGCATCAAGTCTCAAGTACTGCTGAGCCAGCTGGGAGTTGAAGAGCGAGCGTCCTGCCAGGAAGGGCTGTATGGTCCCCTGGTGAGGGATGTCGATCACGTCGGGACATGAGGGCTTGTAGCTGGAGATGGGCACGTAGTGCAGCCCCTCCGCCGGGCAGGGCGGCGGCACGCCGAGCCCGCCGGCGTGCGCCGCTGACGACGCCGAGCAGGCGGCTCCCCACGGCCGAGAGGTCTGAGGGGCCGCCGCCGCCGCGGCCGTTTGTGGAATGTGGAGGTTGCTGCAGTAGCCCGAGTCCACTTTAGTCAGCTGCCTCGCGTGGGACTCGGAGAGCTGCTTGTGGCTCCTGCAAGTCGCCGCGTGATCAGCAGCAGCCGCCTCGCCGGGGCAGCGGTAGTTGCTCTCGCTCTGGCTGCGGGTGCAGCTCAGAGCGGAGGCGCCGCATGGAGGTTTTGGGCCTTTGCAGAGCTGTTGTGGTAGGGGGTCCAGACTTTTAGAGTGCTGCGGTTGCACTTGGGAAAGGCTTTTGGAAAAGCCCAGAGTGTCCAGGTTGGTCTGCGCGTCTGGTTCCACCGGTGGAGTTGGACTGAATCTGATGATGGTGGTGCTCAGGGCCATGGTACAATTGTTCTGCAGCGAGTAAAAGAGCTTAAGGTGAACAAAGCCATGGTTTCAACAGTTGCACATGAGACAAAAAATAAACTTTTATGAGAGCACTTTGAGCATTTATCAGAATATCTGATTTATACTTTCAGCACAGATGATTCATTCAAGAGTGTACGCATAAAGAAAAGTAAATAAATAGGCACACGCAGCATCTAGAAAATACATAAAACAAGCATAATATGTTTGGCGCTAAGTCCAGCGTAACTGGCACAAAGAGGGAGGAGCTGCAAAGTTTGATCGCCACAGGCAGGGACGACTTCCTGTGGCGCTCATAAACAGTTAAAAAGCATAAACATAAATGTTTCATCACACCATGATGTACGTGTAAGTAGATATGAGGGCATTTGGGCTGTTTATGAATGTACAGTATCCGCTGACTGCGTTGCCGCTACTGCCAGCCCAATGTTCCTACATGGGAGATCGCATGTGGCCGCTCTGGCCTGCGAACAGAGCGACTGAAATTAAAAACCAGGAGGTTCCACGGCGCACACGAGCCGCTCTCACAGCCGCGAGCCTGCGTCCAGCCCACGTTTTCACTCCTGATGAATAGTTTGCCATCGGCCGCTGCTCCAAGGGAAAACCCATCGATCCAAATTTGCACTGCCTCCCTCACAAGCCACCTTTTGTCCCCCTTTTCATTGTGTCTCATCTACTATGTCTTGGTAAATTTATGAATAATGTAAAGGTCTTTGAGGTTGTATTACATAGTTGTATTTGTTAAGGTACCTTTTGCCTGTCTGGTGTAGGTACAACAGTGGAATCATTCAGAGACATGTATGTGAGCCTGCTGAGGCCAGGGCTGGAGCAGGTGGACTGAGGGGAGAGGTCAAGACCTGGACGTTTGCCCGCCGGACCACCATCGCAGGAAACCGGTGACGTCATCCTGGAGAGGAAAGGCAAGCTGAATAACGGAATCAAAGACAATCTGGTCTTTTGTCCTTTTGAGTTCCAACATAAACTAGAAATACCACATCACAACTGCGTGCCTCTGCCAACCAGCCAACTTAAAATTCACATGGATTTATATGAAATAAAGTGTACAAAATCATCACATCATTGCATCCCATTAGACATTTCTGTAAAATTTTGCCATCATCATCAGAGTTGCGGCAAAATATGTACTTTGTGAGGTCGTAGTGACGGTGACCTTTGATATTCTAGTTCATCCTGAAGTGGCTCTCCAGGCATTTCTTGGATATCACATTCATTTCATAATTTTTAAACTTTTTTTTGTAAAATCTGATCATAATCAGCAGACAAACAGAGTTGTGGCCATAAATGTGTTTTTCCAGGTCAGACTGACCTCTACCTTTCACCACCAAAATGTATCAATGGGGTTATTTGTACCAAAGTTGAAGAAATCCCATCCAGGCATTTCTGAATCAAATCAATTCGTCGCTGAGCCAGAGTTGACCTTTGTACCAACAATTAAGATTCTCTCCAGGCAATCCTGAGATACTGCGTCTCTTGCGCAAACAAGAATGGGACAGATGGACTGGGGACGGGCATTTTTCTAAATCAATGGCCAATTCTTGATGATTAAGAATTTTTTCAATCGGCTTCATAGCGGCTGTTCTGAGCATGTTCCTCTGCAACAGTCGGATGCTGGAGTCACTTTAGTGTCTTCTCCTTTACGTGAATCACTTTGGCTATCTCCCATCAGGATTCAAGTTACACACACAAAAAAAATCTTTGTCGAGCCTCTTTTATACAAAAATTCAAAAACAGTGTTTACACCGAGCGAGGTGATTGTCCTGTTAATTAGTGTGGAGGTCTGCGGTCGACCTCGGCTGCCTGCTTTTTTGGTTTGTTCTCTGATGAAACAACTAAACAGTTATATTATTGTTATTTCTTTTGGCGATAAAGATTTCCTCGGGGAAAATCATGGTTTCTTAGGTAAAAATAAATAAAAACTAAGAATTAAATCGATTAATTAAATTGATCATTAATTTTCCCAATGATCGAAAAGGAACATTTCTTCAATGCCCATCCCTTGTGCGGATGTGCCTCCTAACACAGCTGTCACAGAGGTATAAAAGAGTTTCTTTTTTTGTCTGAGATACACATACTATATATTTAACTCCATAAATCATAAACACCTAAGCGGGATGAACACTACAGGATAATCTGGCCTTTGTTAGGCCCGGTTACTCCCTCTCCTATCAAAGTCAGTAAAGGCCTGATGATCTGTAGGGCTCTTCAGCTCATCTTGGCAGGTTCTCCTGTGGTGTGAGGCGTGTTAAGAGTGATTTTACCCTCCCCGATCATTGCGGAGGACAATCGGGGGCCGCCCCGACCTGGAATCGTAAGAATTAAACACGTTCATTATTTACGAGCGTAAATCCTTTAGCGTGAGGGGGACTGTCGCGTGGAATGGAGCGATAGCCAATAAAAGGGGAGCGAGCTGACGGAAGGCGGGAGCACAGAAAACAGACACGGCGACGGCCAATCCCAGAGTCGGACAGGCCGCCGTGTTCGTTTACGATGAAGTCACGTTTGAGGGAGATCTCACGCGAGATTTGGAGTTTTGAGAACGGCCTCTGGATGTCGGTGGAGGAATCTGTGAGCGCGCGTGTGTGTGTGTGTGTGTGTCCTCCCGTTTGCACACCATGCACTGCAAGAGCAAAAAGGGTGAAATCGCTCATCGTTTCTCCTCCTCTCATTCTCCTCTCCCTGTGTGGTCTCTTACATTTACAAAATCTGTTACAATTTAAAGAGTCGTAACACGTGTACCCCGATTTAAACACACTGTTAGAGACTGTGTGAGATACATTACCCATCAGCGCTGGGGAGGGAGGTCTGACTTGGAGAGGAGTGCGTGAGAGGAGACGTGGACGGCCTGAAACTACAGTGAGTCTCCTCCACGCAGGGCTCTGAACAACACTTGGGCAGCTCTACGAGACAAAATGAACGACGATATTGGCCAACTGCGACACGTGAACTCTTTAAACTCTGAGTCACTGTCTCTGGTTTTTACTCACCGGGTACACAGCCTACTGGAGGGGGGGCGCTTTGGGAAGAGAAGCAAACGTGTTTCTCCACAGAGCCGTGACGTGGAGGAGGAGCTGCGAGACCCCTGGGAGGGGGCTTCTTCTCGGGGGAGCTAGCCGGTCTGCCGTGGTGCTGCTGGCCGGTGCTGCTCAAATTCTGTGTCAGGAGTGAGGAACCTTGAAGACACGGGAGGCATGACTGCCTTTTCCTCCATCCTGGAGAGGTCTGCGGCAAGCCAGGTGAGGCAACAGCGCTCCTGTCACTCTTTTGTGACGCTTCTAAGGACGAGCCGACGTTGCTGGACGGTTGTGGGTTCAGCTCTGCTGGCTTGATTCCATTTTCTGCGGGGCTCCTGTCAGTAGAACCACAGGTCTTAGCAGGGGAGGACGCGGCGCTGTCGAACGGTGCCATTTTGTCCGCAGGAGGCTTGAGTGTGGACGGCTGCCCGGAGCCGACGGAACTTCTGGCAGAGCTGAGTGATATACTTGGACGAAGAATCGAGCTTCTATTTGAATCACCCTTCTTGCAAGGAGATAATGCTTTTGAAAACGCCGTAGAGGAGCTGCTGTTTAACGCCGTCTCTCCTCTCGTGACATTTTCCACTGTTTTTGTGCCTGAGGGCCTCTGCTGGGTGTCACTTCCCACTTGCTGACTCGCGCTCCCTTGTTCCCCGACACATCCTGCCTGAGGGTTCTTCTGAGACTGGTTCAAGTAGTCAGCTAAGCCGGTCAGGTCAAAGGTAGTGTGTACCACGGATGCGTCACTGCTGCCAGACATGTCAGTCTTTTTCAGGTACTTCTCGATGTCGAAGGCACTCAGCTCTCCCACACAGGTGCTCCTCTGCAGCGTTTCCAGTATGGCGCTCTGGTCCGCCTCAGAGAGAATCTGGCACGAGGGAGACTGGTTAAGAGATTACAGCATAGAAAAGGAAGTAAAAGTTCAATGTTCATGCTTCCACTGATGACAAGCTTTGATTTTAAGTGGCGATTTGTGCACTTTCATTCCAGTAAAAGTCTATAAAACCTTTTTTTCTCTAGTTCGAGAGGCAGTTATTTTTTAATATGGGGTCTGACCAGTTATTATTTCAATGATCAAACTATCTGCCAATTGCAGATATTTTGATGGAATCAACTGTAACAAGTCCAAGTAGCTCAGTTTGTTCAAACTTAATTGATGTATATCAAATCAATTTCTTGTCATTCAACAAACTGCTCTGACTCCAGTTTTTAAATCTGTTTTTATGTTGCATTTTTGATATATACATTTTTTTGATAAAGGTTGGGTTAAATATTTACAAGAAAACATGGTAATATTGTTAAACTATCCAATGACACATTTACAACAGACTCACTAAAAGCCAAAAATGGAACTGAGAATCTTACAGTGCGAGTCAATGACCAACTCATTTCACAATAGCACCCAAGTGAGAAACAAAAACACTCACGTGCTCAGCTGAGTGGGGTTCCTCCGTGCAGGTGTCGGCAGGTCCACCAGGTCCGCCGGGCCCTGCCCGAGTCTTCACCCTGCTTCTCTTCGATAGCTCCATGATCATGGCAGCCAGCTGCGACGGGTCGGTGCTGATAGATGCATCTGCGATGGCTGAGGCAATTGTGCTGATGCTCAACATAAAATGGCTGCTGTTATTTTGGGGGGACACGCAGCTCTGGTTACTCATGCTTGAACCGGAGCCAGGGCCCTCATTGTGGTCATGCAGGGCAACGCGGCCGGTGTGGTCCTAAAAGAAGCCAGGAGATTATATGTCAGACGAGCTTCTGGATCTTACAGCTATTAAAATATCAAAACTCAGAAAAAAACATCCCTGTACCTCCTGGTCATTTGGGTCAGGATCTCCATCACCTTTTGGTGGCATTCGTTCACCTGGTGCCTCAAGGGTTTTGTCCAGGTCCTCTGCAAGGAGATGATAATGAGTAAGTAAAACCAAGAATCATACTGAAATATATAAAAACATATTTCCTTAGGCTCTACAGTCCTGTAAACACACCTGGGTGGAGTGTTCTGTCTGCGTCACTGCTATCCTCACGGGAGAAGTCTGAGGGGTGGATCAGTGCAAATGGTTCCCTCTTCTCTGGAGAAGTGATGATGTAGCCGAAAGACGGCTGGAGGGACGGAGAAAACACTTAAATATACTCAACAGTTCCTTCTAAGAAGGAAAATTTGAGGTCAACACTGCTCTGCTATATTTACAAAGGAAAAAAAAAACTGCTTTTGGATAACCATGGTTTTGCGCCAGTGTCAGATAAACGGAACGCATTTCCAACCCATATCAGAGAACGCAGGTTTTAAAACACTTAAATCTACATGCCCGAATACCACTAACGCAAGGCAAACCACACACGTGATTACTGCTCTCATGACTGATTTTGTCAGGTGTGTTAACTATTGAGTTGCTGTCATTGTTCTTTTTTTTTTTTCCTGCCCAAAGACTGGAGATGCGATTCAGCTGACTCTGGCTCAACAGTTGTGTTGTGCATGGCCACCGGTACGCTAAGCTGAGCAAGTTAATGCGATCTCAGCCTGGCACCACTGCATGACATAATCTGCTCCAAAATGAGCTGGATGAAATCGTCTTGAGCTCAGGTGGGCAATTCTGATGTCTGTTTTCCCTGGTCGGTCCCACCTACGTTTTATGTCTGAACTAGCTCTTTAACAGCTTTGGTATGAGCCTGCCAAGAAGTCATAGTGAGTGGTTCCACTGACCCGTTTGACCCCGTCCGCATTATTCATGCTGCCCAGGCAGCCCAGGGCTTCGGAGCGCTGCTCAAAAAAATGCCCTAACGAGAGTCGCAGGTAGCTTTGGTCGCCCTGATTAAAATCAGAGGAGACCTGGGAAGCCCTCAACAAGACGTGGCTGCTGGCAGGAGCCCTCCAAGACGAGTCGCTCTGAAAGGTGCTGTTGACGTTGGCCGCTACAATCTGTTCTTCCTGCGTGAACACCAGCAAGGGGCAGAGCTTTATATTGAATCTTGCAGCCAAGACTTTTAGGTCTGTGAGTTTTCAAAGCATGCAGAGGAAAAAAAAAGGAGAAACATGAGCTTGTGCTGTATACCTGCATGAACTGGTGCTCCTTCTCAAATTCCTCTTGATCCTTCACTATCTTCTCAAAAGCATCGCCTGCAGAAGGAGGACAGATACATTTTCTCTGATTCTTATACAAGTACTCAAAAACACCTCTGTGTAGGACTGTGTCACGGGTACATACTGGCAGGAACAAAGTCCTCAGCTTGAAACTGGCCATTGTTCTTTGGCGTCTTCCCATCGACCTCTTTCTCAAAGGAGGAATAATATGCCAGGTCTGTCACCCACTGCCCTTCTTCGTTCTGGTACACCACGCCGTGAGCGGCATTGGCATCTGAAGAGAAAAGCAGGGCTCTATAAAGACTTAATACTTTAAATACTGAGTGTGTTTTGTCAACTCTGTGTACTTTGGATCCAAAAAAGGTAAAAGAAAAAGACCAACCTTGTTGAAACTCCAGGTCCAGGTTGTCTGGACAATGGTTCCACCCATCATCTGAGTCCTCCTGTTCCTCATGGAAGCTCTGGGAGAAATACTTGGGCTCCAGGGAGGTGGAGAGAGGGTCGTTGTCCTCCTCGCTGGTAGTGTCGGAGGCCTCGGCAGCAGAGGTATCCCCACAGGGCCCTCCCCTTAAGCCCAATGAAGGCAGCACCTGAGTGAAGATCCACCGATGAAAATGAATGCTCACTATGACATTTACAAACCCTTTGTCTTTCCTGTCAAAATGGGTTTTTTGATACGATGCTGGGAGACTATACCTGGGAGAGGTGGAAGCTCCCGTGGGTGTCTTGAAGCTGGGAGACAGTCAGGTTAGTTGAGTCCAGAGGTCTCCTGAGTGCAGCTCCGCCTCTCATGTAAACAGAGTCCAGCAGTCGCTCCACGGTGGGCCCCGACTCCGTGTTCTCCATGGCATCCTTCAATTCAAATGACAAATATTACATTGTAGCAAACTAGTAGCTGCATTTTGCCAGAGAGCTCCACAGACAATCGTTTCTCGGCCCACTGAAGCTAAATCAGTGAAATTGTGTAGTAGTTTAAAAGAACCCAAATTACGACTTGCAACAATCTGACCTGGAGTTTCTTAGAATAGATATTTGAGTTTGGACACAATAGCATGAACCCGAGAAAATCAAGGAGGAATAGCCTCCAATTAAGAATCATAGTCTCCGTTTTTGGAATGTATCTCGAGTTTCCTTGTTACAG
The DNA here is from genome assembly GCA_901007715.1 of Dactylopterus volitans. Taxonomy (NCBI): domain Eukaryota; kingdom Metazoa; phylum Chordata; class Actinopteri; order Syngnathiformes; family Dactylopteridae; genus Dactylopterus; species Dactylopterus volitans. The sequence continues at coordinate 12,544 of CAAKHG010020475.1, forward strand.
ATTAACAAACTGCGGACAGTTTTTTTTTTTTTTAAATCTCCAATGTGATCTCTACCTCATTTCTCATTTCTTTATTTAATGCACACAGACCTACATCTGCTGCTACTTTCTTGTCTGAATACTGAAATGCCGAAGTCATAGCAATATCCCGTTCACTTTTACAGAGGCAGACTTTTAATGTGCTGTGGAAAACGTCAAATTGTTCTGAGCAAACAAATATGTGCTTGCACAACAGGTAATTGCTTCTCTGATCAAGTTGTTTTTCCTGCAGCAGTTTTTCATTGATTAAAAACTAAAGTGATGCCCGCTATGACTGCATTTCAGCCTGTGAAAATATGCATGTTGAAATTAATTAAATGTCTTCATTCAACAGACATAAGCTATTTAAATACCTGGCTCTATATAAGATGCATAACTATTGAAGAACAAAGACACTGGAACTGAAGAGCTAATAAGCACATTATAATATTTGTATTGCTCCACTATAACTTGGATTCACTTTGAAATAATTACAATAACGACAAAGCAATTCCATGTAATGCAGAGCAGTTAACAGTGAAAAAAAATAAAAATAACGACAGGGCACAGTCTGATTCAAACCCCCACCAGTAGGACTTCGCATGCAAATATCTATGTAACAAGACACAACATTGCAGTTATCATGCATCTGCTCACCAGGGCCTCCTGTCGGTCCAGCAGCATGCTCCAGTTCACAGGAGAAACCCTCTGAGTCCCGCCTGACGGTCCAAGAGAGGAGCTGGCCTCCCCAGTTCCCACAGGACCCACTCTGTCACCCATCTGCAAAGCGGTTAAAAAGAAACTCCTCAATGTCCAGCTCACACCGTTTTAGCACCGATTTCCCACTCGCCAACAAAAAGCATCACATCGGAGGCCATTTGTCACACGGGCAGCGTGTGTGAACTGTGCTTAGATGGCCACCGACGGGTCACCAACACGTTTCAAATAGCCAGCAGGCTAAACATCAGGGATCTGTTAGCTACAGCCACGAGAGCTAATCAGAGAACAAGGCATGGCATGTTTGTCACGGACAGCCTGCGCAACACAATCCGTTATACCAGCGTCCGAGTAAATGCTCTTCTCCGATTGGCAGGCAATTGTGTATCGAAACCGTATGATGCTGGCTCAAGTTCAATCACGGTAAATTCATCGTTGACCAACATACGACTAATGAGCACAACTGTCTACAAATCAACTGAAATGAGCAGAGGTAGGAAAAACGCGTAATAACAGAAAGAAACCATCAGAAATTGGGTATGAAACCATTTTCAACTAAAATGAAGCCTTTTTTTCCAGTATATTATAATGGGTTATGGCAATTTACAGGTTTACTGCGATGGAGCCGCTACGTTCATGTTCATTACTCCATTAGGAGTTACTAACCAGGCTGCATGTGAACGGGACAAGAGGTATTCATTGTCATGACAACAGAAAGCCTGTTCTCCATAACCTTTTATGATAGAGTGTAGCCTAACAAAATGGTTTTATTTAATACTGTTAATGACCACGTTAGAAGTGGGTTAATCAACGCCTCGGTGCGCGTTACACGTCAAGCTTCAAACCAGATCAAAACACACTGAGGTGCTCAGTTATTTTACTGTTCTTAGGGACACTTTTGCAACAATTTCCACACATGTACAGGATGTCACACATATGAACCGAGGATTTCCGATGAAGGATCAGAAGTTGTGTAGAGTGAACTCAGCATAAGCTATTGTATGTCTCCTAGAAACTTTTGCCACATGGAACTCATGACCATAAAGTTAGTGGGAGGGAGGGAAGAATGGAAAGGGGGAGGAGTGCGAAGGGAAATATTCAGTTTGCTCTTCTCGCAACTGATTCTTACATGACTCATTTCAAAATAACTGCAGAAAGTAAACTGTTAACGTAACCACACATACACCTAACTCTAAGAACCAGCAGTCTAAACCTGTGCCCCTCCCCCACTACATGTTTTAGATGTGTCTCTGCTCAAGAGGCACATCTATGAATCAGGTGTGTTGGCAGGGAGATAACTTAAGTATGTAGGGTGGGGAGAGGGGCCCGCGGGTGTCAGTGGTCTAAACCATGCTAGCAGCTGCTCTCCAGGACGCCGATTGGTCCGGGCAATTGTGGCTAACTGCTTCAGTTTGGAGTCTTGCGTATTCTTCTGGCGATCTCATGTGAATCCAGCGGCCAAGCAAGGTAAGCAAGAGCCTCAAAATCTCAAATGTCAGTTTGGAAGACAGCGAGACGCTTGCCCCGATGCGCAGTGCAAGCTCTCCTTCCGCCAAATCTCCATGACATAGCCGACAAGCGCAACGGGAAGTGCGTGGAGATGAAATAAAAATGGAATTAACCTTTTAAAAAATTGGAGCTCAATAAGGGAAACAAGTGAAAGATTACCAATTCAAATTTGTTCACCAAAATCTAGAAATACTGATTCGGCGGTATAAACCTGAGTGCAGGGCATCATTCTTACCTCCGAGTGTCTGGAAACGCTGCTCCTCGCGTGTCCTGTCAGACTGCTCCGGGCGCCATCCTCATCCTCGCCGATGGCGCTGCTGCCCACCATGCCCAACCCGCGCAGGGCGTCATAGGTGATCTGAGCGTTGGCCGTTTGAAAGGGGATGGTGGAAACTCCCCCGTCATTCCCGCTGTCCTCGCTCCCGCTGCTCCCGTCCCCACCTCCTCCGTCCCCTGTTGTGACCCAACACCAAAGACACAAATAGAGGTTGTCCGTGTGGGCCGGATGGTTCACTGACTAGCAGGGGAAAAAAAAGACTATGGGTATAGTGATTAGAGTACGTTGTGTAAACCCCTCCCACTAAGCCACAGGATGGCAACTGGTCCACATGGTACAGCAAATCGGCTGAGTGAAGACATTTGAATGGCAGGTGCACTCCTGATTCCACTCAACCAATCAACATATTGCCTCCACTTTTCAATGTGAATAGAAATCTTAAGGCAAATTGACATTATAGTCAGCCAATAAACATATTTTCAACATAAAATTTCTCAGTGGTATTTAACTGCATTTGTGGTAACATTATTTTTCCAATTGAACCCAAAACTGACACAATACATGAATGAAGTACACGTGCAAATGTTATCCTTTGTCCAATTAAAAGAATCTCACGCGCAAAACTAAGAAAAGTAACAGATTTTTTTGACGGAAAAAAATGAAAATGAAAAACACTAGATCCTAAAACAAAAAAAAACAGGAAAACAAGCTAAAAAGACAATCTGATTGAATCACGAAGGTTTATGAGCTGCGTATCGAACCTGTGACAGGAGGATTGATGACTTGTCCCTCAGCGGACCTCCTGTGCTCGATCCCAGACAGAGATGGACCGCCGAGGCCACGCGAAGACTCGTCGTCAGAACTGCCTCCCTCCAAGCCCGGCCTCAAACTGGGATGGTTACTCTCTCCGACCTGCAAACCAAAACAATGCAGTGCTTATCAGACTGATAAAAAAAAAAAATTTCCGGACAACAAAATGCTGTTGTGCAGCTCTGACCAGCTGTCTGGAGGTGCTCGGCAGCAGCTTTGCTCTGGCAGAGCCGGTGTTCCTTCTGGCGGACTCCAGCTCGTCCTCGGTGTCCTCGTCACTGGCGGGGCAAGAGTCCATGCCTGTGGCAGCCAGACGCACATCAGGCATCTGGAAGTCTTCCTGAAGTCATGAGAGAAAAGATAACTTGCATTACAAAAAAAACAAAAAAAAAACACAGAGAAAGAAATGGTAGAGAAATTCTGCTAGCATACATTTAACAGAACTTTTAGTCGCAATTGCGATCCCGATAAACCAGAACCTCTCGCCAAACCTTAATATCCTCTATCACGTTTATTAAACTACACTGCACTTGGAAGCATTTTCACATTTAAGGACGCATGCGTGTTCACCTGGTCGTCGTCGTCCAGGAACTGGTGTCTGTACTGTTCAGGCTCGGTAGAACTCTGATTGGACAGGGTGTCAGAGGCGCCCGGCAGCCCCTATGAGAGACGCCAAATGTCACTATCAGAGTCTGAGTCAAAGAGTAAGCGAACTTAAGGATGATATTTTCCGCTTAAGCTTAGAGTGCCAGCGCAGAGGAAGAGAAGGAGGCATGCGGCGGACTTTATTAGAGTCTTACTGTTCCTGGGATTTCCTGGCCCTCCACTGCGCCTCGCTGCATGGCAGGAGGCACCAGCTTATTGAAGTACAGCTCCAGCTCGTCATCGGGCAGGTTGTTCAAATCAATGTCATCTGGTGGCCCGAGACAGTCACGATTGGGCTCGGTGTCAGGCTCTGTTCGTTCAAAATGTCACTGACTCACGGGGGCGGGGGCGCGCGGGCACGCGTGGGCGGCTCATACCTGAAATGTCACTGTTCATGCTGTCCACAGACATGAGCTTTTCGTTTGCCAAAAAACTGGAGTTGCTGCCACTGAAATGGTCACTGTCCACTCCCTCGCTCTGCTCGCCGTCCTCCTCCGCTGTGGCTGCCAGGGACTGTGCGGGCGGACCACCAGAGCAGAATGATGCATTACGTAGCAATTGTCATCAATTGTAAAAATAATTATTAAATGTGTAAAAAGGTAAAATGGCTGCTCGGTAAGAAATACTTAAAGTCTGAAAACGCATTTCACATTAATAAATCGGGGTTTTCAACTGTGTGTCAGGTCACGAATGGCACACAGGGTCATGCAGTTGAAAAATGGATTAGACTTTTATGCATAGAAATATACTACATCTTTCATGTGATGCACTGATGAAACAAAGTAGGTGGTTGAGCCAGGTGAGCAAACTACAACCCACGTGTGCATGAATGCTAATCCTGAATCACAGATGACAGCAAACTCAGTAAATCACACTTTGGACTTCAAAACTCTGAAACATGGGTTCTTAAGATCAAGCTGGAACAAAATTGATGCCCAGTTACATCAGGATAGTGGACTTGTATACAAAAACTATTGCAAAAACTACTAAGCTGACAGCTCCACTAATATATTAAGAAAACAAACACATTTCATACAATAGTGCATTATTGCATCTGCATCTGTAATAATGCAGACTTATCAGTAACAATCGCGCCAATGACACCATGACTGCAGGTGTTACGATGCCGCTATGTCGAGGCGGATAAAACTAGCCACATTTCCAGCACAAAAAAAACCAACATAGCCAAATAGTTTTAAGATTTTTAACTCGTATTTCCCCAGATTCCAACGTGCCATGAACACATGCGCGATCACAGATTTGTACCATTCAACCTGCATAGAGACGCCACCTACTTTTGCATCCGTACAATCTCTGTGTCCAAACTGGGCAAACGTCAGGAGCCCCGTGGACAGCTCTGTGGGAGGGGAGAGGCGATTATAGTATTTGTCAAAGGATGGTTTCATTGCAGGACAAACATCCACCTGCATCCAGTCTCTTTATGCGACATGACAAACACAGCTGCGCCCACTTCAGTAAAAGTGTAAGTAATTTCTACAATGACGTCTTCTGTTGTTGCCTGAACAAACCATTCGAAGGCAAGGAAATAAAAGGGGGAAAAAATGCACCGTCACAATATGGAAAACTACCTCACGCGAGGCCGACATATTGGAGACGCGTGGTTTACTTTGGGCAGCATCGAGGAGCCCCTTACCCGTTCCATATTCTGTGTATCGACTGTGGACTGTGCCCAGCTGTGTGGGAGGCAGCCCCAGCACGGAGCCCTGGCTCCTGGAGGCACTCTCATCCAGATCAATCTTAACCAGCATGTCCGATAGACGGTGTGCTGCAATGAAGTCATCCGCATCGTCTCTGGTGGAAAGAAATAGGACAAAGTTTAAAAATTAATAATAAAAACAAATAATTAAAAAAAACAAAACACCTTTGTCAAAGTCTACATATCTCTGCATCGTCAAGTTATGCAATCGGAGATCGTCAGTAGTCATTAGCATTAATGCAAGCATGCTCACAGAGCACAAACAACCAGAACAATACAATTCCCACAACTACAACATGACCTTTTCTGCAGACATCCGAGCGGGGCCGCGGGGCTGACTGAAATAAGATCAGTCTCGGTTCGGAATTCCAGTTTTATAAAGATCAGCTGCTTGGGAACAATGATAATGTGTGATACGCGGGGAAATCCAGTGAGGAAGAAATAAGTGTGTGCATCCTCTCCATTTCGGACAAAAACGCAGTGCTTGTGGTGACAAAAGTTTTGTGGCCCTCTGTGTGGGCCTGGATTTTTTTTTTTTTGTTAAACACACCAACGTTACTTTTTATTTTGGAAAGTATCACTGCAATTTTGTACAAACAACTTAAAACTTCACAAGAAGGCCAGATAAACCTCCAGTGCCCAAACTGACGAACATCCAGCTTTAAAAAGCCATCTATATCTTATTTTATCATCTGTTCTGCCAGAAAGGATATATTACATCCGTGTTTTCTGTTCTAACTTAGCTGGGCAGCAGTCCAAGCAGTAGAAACGTGACAATTGCAGCAATTTATGACAGTGCCAGTCTCATTTTGATCTCTCGATTGTGGAGAACATTGAGGATCACACAGGAGGACAGCGAAGCAGCTCTTATTGGCCGGGAAAAAAAAAATACTCATGACAATGGAGGCAGCTTTTGTGTTTGGGAACCACATCTGGCTAAAAGGGCCAGATGTACTAATTTTATTTTTAAATCAACTAGAATTATTACATGGTGGTTGTAAGCCTCCATCATATAGCAGCAGTTGTGAAATTTGACTTGTGGATTAAAAAATGTCATCATTTTCTCATCTCATTAGAAATGTGTGTGAAATTTGATCAGAATCAGAGTTGGGATCCAAAAAAAAAAAAAAATGTGATTCGTGGGGTCAGAGGACCTAAACCACCGAACCCTAATGAGCTCATGCTCAAGTCTAGGTGAACATTTGCAGTGACACCGATTCTGTGCGATCGTGATCTCAGTGGATGGGGGGGAAAAAATAATCACAAATTGTCGTCATATTTGTATATGGAGTCATTAATGACTCGGGCCTTGTGATTCCCACAACGTGAAGGGCAAAGACAGGTTTGCAGAACTCCACGACAAATAAATAGAATTTTGCTGGAGTGTGTGTGTGTGTGTGTGTGTGTACGTGTGCGTGTGTGTGCGCGCGCGATCGTGCGTTTGTGATGCCTGGACTCAGCTCCTTCACCACACAGACACACAGAGAGTCATGCCGAGAATCGTGATTATTTTAGTATTTGCTCCCACACTGGTCAACCAGCTGATGTGATGTGATTCAGAGGGTGACGATTTGTGTGTGTGTGTGTGTGTGTGTGTGGTAGCAATGGCTGGACTAAGCTCCCCCACCACACAGACGCACAGTCACACACAGTCATGCCCAGACGGCTAAAATCACCAACTCGCGACTGTAAAAGAATAGCAGCCGGCCGCCACTGCCTCTCTGCTTCTGTCCCTCCTCTCTGTCTCTCCCTTTCTGTCCCTCTCCTCTCCCTCTCCCTCTCTCTCTCTGTCTCTGTCTCTGTCTCTTTTCTTTCTCCGTGGCCCGTGTGAATGTGGGTAAAGCGATACTCTGGCCGTCTGTGGCCGACAGTTGGTCACTCGTGGACGCTGCTGCCCGAGTGCATGCTGCTGAAGTCATCCAAAAAAACTGAGGACAGTCATACCAACAGCTAAATTTAGCACAGCGCCGTATCCAAACAACTGCTGCGAGTCAGGGGAACAACAATTTCACAAGAGGATGGCATGCTTTGATTTATAAAACTGTATTTAAGCACTTTCCTTGGTTTAAAAAAAAAAATTACTACACTGTGGGTTAGGGTCATCTGCCACATGATAGGAAAAAAATGTCCTTTAAAATTGTACAATACAGGATTCGGGATGATAAAAATGGTAAAAAGGTGCAACTCAGGAGAAATAAAACTTCAAAATAGAACAGTGGACTTCCAAAGAAACTACAGGATCGATGGCACCCGCACCAACGTCTGCGTTTACTCACAAGTCATCTTTGAAGCCGAGGGAAAACTTGAGCTGTTCTCCCGCAGACTGCTGCGAGGCGGCGGGCGGCAGCTCCCCGCCCTCCAGATACGAGGCCTCCACAGGATCCCCTCTGCAAAAAAAGCACATGATGTCACTCACGCACAGAAACTGGTATCTGGCGGCAAGACAGCTCCGCATCGGGGTTAGTGCCTCCAAAATTAAACTTAAGAGAGCATTTTTAAAGCTTAAAAAACACTACAGGAACTTCTAGCGAGTTGCTTTTTTTCCCCCTCATATCTCAGAATTTGCCATCTTCTGTAACATTAAAGCGTCGCCGAAAAGCAAGAACTGCGATTATTCTAGTATTTGCGATTCAGAGGATGGCGACGTGTGTTCCAAGGATGGTGTGTGTGTGTGTGTGTGATGAGTGCATTTTACAAGCCACATCTGTCCCAGCCAAGCAGCCGCGCACCCCCACCTGTTGTCGGTCCCGGGTCTAATTTTAGCCACCGTGGAGGCGGCCACTGGCAGTCCTGGGCCCGAGCCTAGGGTCACATTCCCCAGGGTGGCGCGGCCGCCGGTGCTGTCCAGAGACTTGCAGAGGAAGCTGGGGAAGGCTTCATCCTCCAGCCTGTAGAAGCTCTCCGCCATTGCTACGGAGAAACGCGGGGCGACAGCCAAACGTGGCCTGACATCAGCTCAGGTGAAGATCACCTCCCGGCGCCTGCGATCAGAAACGAGATAAGAGTTGGGTTAGTGCCGGCGTGGCGTCAGCTGACACAGCAAAAAAATATTGCAAATAAATGGCTGCAATGGCAGGACAAATAGTGAGTGTGTCCGTTTGGAGAGTGACGGTGTGTGTGTGTGCGCGCGAACAGGTTTGATTAGGGTCTTCCTTGCGGCTCGGCGGCGGCAAATCCGACTCAACGGCCGCATAAATTGAAAGCAATTAGCCAGTGACGCCGGGGTGCTAACTTTCGAAGCTAGCTAATTGCTAAAAACAACTGGCTTGGCCGCGCTCGCGCACACACAGACAGACACACACACACACACACACTCCAAATCCAAGCTGTTTCTTTCTTCTTCTTTTTTTTTTAAACCACACGCCATTTGCGCTCCACGACTTTAGAGGGGTGTTTTTGCACGCAGCGAGGAGAAGTTAGACGAGCTCGCTAGGCTAAACCGCTCATCCCAAACTTTGTCTTTGGAGAACCGAATTATCGCGTCAGTTGGGAGTCCCACTCACTCACTCACATTCAGTACTTCTGCCGGCGGGGGTTTGGTGGGGGAGCGGTTCTTATCCGTCTCGCGTTCCCTCTTTACATGCTGTCGCGACGCGCTGCGAAGTTGTATTCAAAGTTTCTCGCTCCACTTTCCACTTTTCTGGAGTAACGCCGAGTCTCGGCGTAGTTTTTTGGGAGCATCGAGCGGCGCCCAGACGCTACAGGAAGCCCGCCAGATCCGTCACCCTGCGAGGGGTGGGACTTAACTAAATTGCGCCGCTCCGATTGGACAACAGCGCCGAGAGGGAGGAAATTATTATTCATGATAGGACGCGGGTCACGTCATTTAGACACGGGGGGTGGTTTGGACAGAAACCCGTGAACGCATCACTTGTTCGAACCGAGTGAAAAGGTGTTTAACGCTCAGTGTTGACGACGATTCCATATCGGCTCACAGTAATGTAAACAAGAGCATAGAAGTTTGCTCCCCCCAGCTTGAGGTGTCACACAGAGAAGCAGCGGGTCCGGCGGCTGGTCAGCCTCGGGAGCTACTTAGTATCATGTGTTCTGCTCCCCAAGCAGCTGCGTTCAGGCAGCTGCGTTCACGTTCCCGTCGTTGTCTGTTGAATAAATGTCCCCGCCTGTGCAGCTAAACGCTCTTGTTTATTCCCTTTAGTTTGGAGTTTAGGTCATCAGGCGAGGCGTGGAGGTGACAAATAGATCGTCTATTATAGTTATGAGCTTCAAACGTGTGACGGTTGCGATTTTTTTCCGTCCGGTTTGGGAGGAGACACGTTCGTTTGTTGGACGGCCGTAAACACTCTGTGTATCCATCTATATCAGGACTTTAACAGTAACTTTATAATGGACACATGACTCGGTCTGAATGAATGCGGGAGAAAAAGACGCGTGTAAAGTTTTTAATGGAATTTATAAATATGGATTGTTTGGCTCCATAGGCAGCGCCATGTTGGAATTCTTCAACCAGGACCTACCATATTTGGACGAGAGGGGGGCGGAGCTGGGGCGGAGCTATGGGCGTGTCCGACACAGGCCAGTTTCTGGCTGTTTCTCAAATCGCGGACTTTTGCGGACTTGCGGGATCCCGCGCTTTTGAAACGTCATCATCGTCCTCTTCCAAATCACAAGTCCGCGAGCGGCAAGTCCGGAGCTCAAACCCGGAAGTGTCCCTGCTCTGCCCACTTTTAAACGTCCGATCGGATGCCTACTTGGGCGTACTTGAGGAAGCCGTGTATCCCAGAATGCATTAGGGTCAACACACGGACGAGCGGCGAATGACGTGCAGTGATGTCGGTGCCGACAACACCCGCAAGACGTCTTTCCTCCATGTTTTTTTTTTTTTTTCAAATTTTTGCTTTGATCTCGAACTCACCAGCTTCCACAACTCCACAAACTCACACAGCTTTTTTTGCGCACTGTTCATCTTTTATATGCCCGCTCGCTCAATAAAAAGAGACTCATTTAAAATATAAAACTTACATGTCCACAACCAATATATACATTCATGTAGAAACTGATACACACGTAAACAAATATATATTTATAAATGAAATATTTAAACACGGAATGAGTTGTGGTTGTTTTATATGATACACTCTGTAGGTGGCGGTAATGACGCTTATGCGCTTAGCGCCAGCCGTCATTCACAAAGAAGAAGAAGAGGGACCGGACCTGCGAACTCACGGACTTCTGGACTTTGAACTTGTGGCGGACTTCCCGCGTCTGAACTTCCAAAGTCTGCAAATCTGAGACTTGCAGATTTGAGATTTGAGAAACGGCCTCTGTTTTTCGCTGTGAGAAGTTGCTGCTAGCAAAGTTAGCTGTCATAAGTGGAGGTCAGCCTAATGGCCTCGGGAGCTAACTACGGAAATGTTAAGCGTTTGGGAAATATTATACAAGACGAACAACCATGTGAGGTAAAATTTAAATACTTGGACTCGCGTCTGGTAAACAAGCCAGAACCCAGCTAGCTTATTTTATCTTAACTTAGTGAGTGTTATGGGCCACATGCTTCACTGGTTTGCCAGTGTCATTAATAAACATTAGTTAACAATCATTACGTTATTGCGGCGATGTTATTGTGGGCGTCTGGACATGCCGGTCGTTCAAGAGTTAGCGGATAATCTCATTGAGCTACTCTACTTTCTATACAAAGTTTACGCCCCACACGCGTACGTATTAATATCTCTACATGGATGCTCCGCCCTGTCGCCACGACAAATTGCGGTGCAGTGTTTAAGCTTCAAAAGTGACTCTTATCTGACCTCTGCAAAGGGTGACGTGCAAATATGAGGTTAACATGAAATGTTTATTCATCATGAGGGGAAATGTTAGAATGGAATCTTAGAAAAAATTAAATCTCAACAACTACCAATGGTGAAGAATTCTGGGGGGAAATAAGTGTCTGGCGAGGAAATTGGCAGCAACAGCCCCACCTTGTGGTCATGAGTCAAACATCAGCATGAGGTCTGTGGACTATCACATCACAAATACAGTGAAACTGTGCAGACGAGGAAGCAGAGCAAGAGGGCAGCATTTCATTTCAGGTGATTCTATTTCGAGATGTTGATGCTGCTCACACACGCGCGCGCACACACACACACACACACACACACGCACGCACGCACGCACACACACACACTCTTTCATCCAGCAACCAGATCCATTTTGTAAACACTGTATCCAAGTATAAGTTTAATCGAAGCAGATCTACATACATTATTGATCCCGGAGAAAATTGTATGGTCACAGTTTCTCCATGCCAGTATTAATTAAGATTTAATGAAGAAAGTACCGAAATATAACAAAGAATATTGCAAAATATTACCAAAAACAGAAATAGATTCAATGTGAGTAACATCTAAACAAATCAAATATATAAACAAAAGCTGTTTTAAGCTGTTTTCATTGATGCTATTGAAAGTTTTACATATCTTTGGTTTCAATTTACTTAAGATACTTGAGATAGATTAAGACTTTATGTTCCTGATACAATACTTGCAAAGAAAAAGTCAATTTCTTTAGAACTATTTAACTGTCTATAATGTTTAGCATTTTATTTGTAGCAGTTTCAAAGGCTAATAATTTTTTCTGGTGCTTTGTCATTTTGTGATAAAGTATAGTAAAGTATAAGTAAACATGTCTTCATCAGAACATTTCTGTTTGTCCAGACCTCTTTCTGCGCTCTCGGCTAATAAACCAAACGAACAGCAGTGTTGACACAAAGTGGCGACTATATAAACATAATGTCTGAAGATGATTTTGTTATCAAATACCTGCAGCACTACAAATTAATATTAAAAGATGGTTTTATCTAAAAAACACACCGTGAACTGCTGTGCATTTTCCCTCTTACATCCATCATGCCCATAAATACTATGGGGAGACGATGGGGAGACTTCAACAGTTAGCCAGAGCTGTGTGATGGCAGAGCCTCACCACTAGAGGTCAGAGTTGAATCACAGATTCCCTTATTGGTTCAACCTTTGTTGAGGGGCTCCTTGAAAATCAGTGTTTTTAGATTTACATGTAAAAAATAAATCCTCAACCACATTACAATGATGTATTATTATTATTAATAAAAAAAACAGCTCTTTAAAGGAAAAACACACTTAAAAAGGCTTTGGATTGACAACAAGCGCAGACTTTTATACAGTCGGACGCTGCGCTCACCACACACTTAAACAAATGGAAAATATGTGCATTTCAAAAGGACAAGTACTCAGCCACATGTGTCACACGCATATCGGTGCCAGAGGTCCTCAATCCATGGTTTGGGAACCTCCAGTGGCCTGAGAGGGGATCCAGTGGGGCCGTCGCCTCCAGCTGCGGTCGGAAGCCATAAGAGAATCAAACACATCATCGGTGCTCTGGCCTTTGACATAACACACTCAATGACTTTGATGCATGAGGCGACAACACAGAGGCAGGACCCCGACATGAGGCTCAAACCGGAGATCAGCCTGCTTGACACTAAAAGCCTGAGAGAAGCAGCTGACTAACGGGGGGAGGGGGGGCATCTGTGGCTTATTGACTCAACTATGGATTCAATTGATTATATTTAAAATCAGTTATGACTGGACTTGCACATGACAAACGTGGCCGTGATGCACCCCGTCCCTCTAAGAAAAACAGCGAAACGGCTCCTTGATCCAGGATGACGACTCGACGTGATTTCTTTTTTTGAGGCCCGAGGGAACTGAATCCAAAACAGAAGCACAATGTTCACTGAGTAATTTGACCGGGGTCTCCACGTCCGGGCAATCTGACATCACGGCGGGGTCAAATAGAGGACCAAAATTTCTGCTCAGAGTTCTGCTTAACGGCGCGCTTGCCGGATGCTCCGGAAGACAGCTGACCCACCGGTGCAAGGAGCATGAAAAGACGACACGCTTAATATCGAGCAACAAGGGAATCATCTGCAAGCGAGTCGTCAGCTGCAAGACTATGCGGGAAAAAGGAAAAAAAAAAAAACCCACGACGGGGCATTTTCATCGGCTAATTTCACAGTCGACGTTTCTTTCATGTCAGCAATTCAAAGTGCTCAATGTAAAAGTTTTTGGGATTTTGGATCAAGTCGTTTTTGCAAACCCTTAACATCAGTTATACCCGATAAAACACTTAATATCACCTGCTGCTATCGAAAATCGGACTGGATTCGGTATTCATAATGTCAGTACTGCTTTGTTTTTGTTTTTTTTACCACAAACAACAGCAAAAACATACATTTGAATTTGAGTTTCCACCATTGTTCTCTTTTGCAGCTTCATCCTTCGGGGAGTTCAGTGTGAACCTGCAGGCCACCGTAGTTTCTCCCGCACCTCCCGGGCGAGGTGAGGCGCTGCCGGGCGCCCACACGCTGCGCCTTTAGCTCGCGAGCGTTAACCACCTGAAATGTGCCAAATAGCCTCACTGTGCTGCACTCATGCGCCGTCATCGAGATGACGTCGTTATCATTTATCATTTCGTTCATTTATGTTCCAGACTATATTTTCCTTAAAAGAAGTCCCATAGGAACCAAACACGACCTGATTTCAAATCACGGCCTCTAAATGGTTGTCCAAGCCTCAGACTGGATTTTATAGTCAGATGACAAAAATATGAAGCCAAGGTATCCCTCACTCAGACGCCGGCAAACTTTTAATGGATTCATCCGTTTTTACTGTCTCTTCCGGGCCCCAGGAGACAAATGCGGCGCATTAAAACGCGTCAAAATTAAAATTACTTTTAATTTGCTAATTCTGCTGTCGGCGTGAAACATTTTCAGGGATCCTCAAGCCTTTTCACGGGAAATTAAGCTCAGCCTAATCGCCATTATTTGTGCCGCGCAAAAATAGCACGGGATGGCTTTCTAATTTTCCCCAAACACTGGAAAGAGGATTCCATCCATTCGGGATGAGGAACGGCGACCAGTTTTCCTCCCGGGTGGTCCTGCGCTTCTCTCCCATTTCCACGCGTCACCTCGCCGCCCCCCTGCGCGTCCCTCCCGGATTAAACAAGCGAGTGTGGCAGATTAAACAAGCGACCGTGCGCCGCCAATCCGTCTGCCGTCTCCAACGCCAGCAGCTGCGCCGCGTCGATCGAACCGCAGCCTGGCAAATCGCCTCCGTGTTCCCCGTCTGGCCGTTTTGACTCATCGGGCGAGCCTGTCACGCGGCGCGCATGAACCATTAGTCACGATGTTTGTTGAAACCCCCCGCCGGCTGCCTCTGATGATGCAGGATCAGACAGGCTGGATGGGACCTGCCGGACGAGCCTCGCCTCCCTGCGCTGCGGCACGATTCTCCACGCACGTGCGACGGGGATTCCCGCCCGCGGCCCCGATTTTTGCACTTTGCCGCCGGGACGCCGTCCATCAATGGACCAGGCGGATGCTCCTCGAGGGAGGTGGCCCCTCAAAGTTCAGTCTAAAAATACCTGCTTCCCCACCGCCTCGTCCGTCTCTTCCGCTTCCTTCCGCGCTCTCGCGTCCGCAGCTCCTCCCCCTTTCGGGCGCCTGCACCCCTGCACGGCCGTCAGGGGGATGAGTCGTGCGGCACCTCACCTCCACCTTCTCCTATGATGTTCCATGTCTCTAATGGAATGACTCTAAGCCCACCGGCAGCAGCAGCTTTCTAAGCTTAAGCTAACAGTCGGGGTCTAAAATCTCCTGCAGTAAATGCAAGAAGAAGAAAAAAAAGAAATCACTCAATCTCCCCTTGTTGGAGTATTTTTGCAAAGGGGCCCACGTGAATCGTCTCCCATCAACGCTTCACCGCTATTGCCAGCGTGGCAAAGCATTTCGGACAATTTTGACAGCAAAAAATAAAAAAATAAAAAAATGACAGAAGAACATGTTTGCTGGCATGAACATGCTTTTATGAGCAAGCTGTAATGAATTAATGTCGTACGCAAGAATTTGACTTTTACGTTGCTCCGCTCACTTAGAATTTACTGTTTTGTTTGATAAAGAATTAATTGATTAAGAAAGAGGGCTCCAGTGTTAAAAAATGTATCAACACTCGAGGCCGACAATGTGTTTTTTTGTTGCAGTTTTTCTAATAAATACGTGTGCCCGCAGACGCCCGGCACACCCGGCCGGCACCGCTCGATCACGGACGTCCTCGCTCATCCGCCTTCACACCTCACGCCCGGCGGGACCCGAAACGTGAGGCCCGCCGCCAAACATTCGGCGCGTAGCTGCGAAACCTGAGTGGGCCCGGAGAGGAATCTTGTGTCCTCCTACGAATTCTCACAGACCTCCAACTGGAACAAAAAAAAAAAAAAAAAAGGAGTCTGAGAAAACACATCTTATAGCGCATCACTCAAGAGTGAATGTCAGCCTTGCAGTAAAACTGGAGAGGCACGAACGGGGGAAAACGAAGCATTGTGTTTCTCATATTTGTGATGTGGCCGTATGGAAATGAAACGTGACCACAAGTCAGGGTGTACGCGTGGGATTACCGGCTGTGTTCTTCACGGCTGTGTTCTTCACGGCTGTGAGGTTGCTGAGAAAACATGATGGTTTATTCACCGCCGCCGCCGCCGCCGCCATGTGATGCATACGCAGATCTGTGCCTGCAGTCCAGAGTGCGGGTCTGAAAAAGGCCGCGTTCGTACAGGCCGCGGTGCTAGCCTGACCCTCCTCTGGTATAAATGCTTTTTAACAGTGCGACTCGGGGGGTGTGGAGGGGGGAGAGGGACCTTCTCACGCCTGTTTACTCGAGTTCATAAATTTCTCCAGGAGATGTGAAGCACAAACACGGAATCTCAGCCGAATCGAGCTCGCTCTCACGCTTTGTTAGGACGAGAACAACGTGGGTCCGTTGAACAAAGGGCGTTCTCTCTTAAGGAGATGGTTGAGTGTCTCCAATTGAATTCCTGGTAAACCCTGCCGGTCAACTGACAAGAGCATTCTTTCATTTTTTTTTTCTTTTTCTTTTTTCTTCTTCTTCCCGATCAGATTCTGCATGCTCCTCTTCGCTCCGGTACAAATCGTCCTTTCGGGAATTGCTACCGACCCACCGATGGCGACGTCTGGCGAATAGGAGAGTAAGTGCTCTTTCGCCGGCAGGTTTCTTCAGAGGCGTGATCAGTAAAGGTCTCGCAGACTCTCTTCTGTTCCATCCAAAGAACCCTCTCGAGGTTTGCCTCGTCTCCTCCGAGCTGCGGCGCCTTTTCCTCCCTGAGTGGCCTGCGCAGTCGGCAGGCATGCGGCGGCGCCACGCCAGAAATATACCCCCCTCCACCCTGTGTTTGCTGCAGCTTGCAGATGGTTCAGTGCCCAGCTGTGGTCTGAAAGCTGCTTCGGAGGTGGATGTCGACCACTGGCAAACTCAGGCCGTCCTTTTTTCCGTGGATCGCGAGGACTTTGGCAGCCTAGCGAAGGAACGCATCACCACATTGAGACCGCTGCATGTTTAACACAGACTACCTAACGCAGCGTGACGCCGGATAGTTTGTCACCCTATTGCGTGTAAAGTGGGATGACCAAAATATTAGGGACGCCTCTCTTGGTATAACCCAGTACATTTTGACGGCGTCCCAACATTTCAGTCCAGGGCATGTTGCACTATATTCTTTGGTAAAACATGCAGTGGCTTAAATGTTATGGCCGATGTTCCCTTGGGATTGATCAGCCGTGGCTGCAGCCGCTGGGAGTCCCGCTGACAATGACGCCGCGGAAACAAACAAGAGTAGAAAGCGCCTTCATAAGCAGCAAAACTGTTATGTAGCACTTCCAGCCGTGTCAGACAGACTCTGGGCGGTTACTGAGCACATTTCTTGGAGTGAGTGAGTGTTTGGTTGCCGGCCATCTTAATCGTGGTGCGCTGACACGGCCTGAGGGACCAGCACGAGGAACCAGAAAGGGCCCCGCCGGTCCCCGGACAGGGTTAGACAAGCTGTTGCCTCTCGAACATAAATCATCACCCTCATCATGCCGGTTTATAGCTTCACAAGTCTTGAATCCGAGTCAACAAAATCTGCCTCAATTAGCCTCGCCCACACACACACACACACACACACACACACACACACACACACACACACACACACACCGCCATGTTTGCTCCGTCACACATGAATGCTTCTCACCGGGTGGAACTCACCTGGTGGGACGTGCCTCAATTAAAACCACGGCACCGAATGCGGCAAAGGCTCCCCCACCTGGTCCTGGATCTGCGTGCTACGAGGAGACAAAACCTTCAAACTGGACGCGATGCCAAAGATCCCGTTTCTAGAGTTCTGGACCCAGTAGGGTGACGGATCGCTCCCTCCGCTCAGAGAAAGTGAGCTTTTAGGATAAGCTTACTTACTAGCCAAAAATGAATGAGTGAATTCACGTATGCGCAAGACACAAGAGGAGGAGAACTTACCTAATGGACACTGAACATCATAGTTGCGGAAGAGAAAAACCTCAAAGCGGATTTCTTTTTCCTTTTTTACCAAACGGAGGGCCATGAGCAGGTCGTCATCTTCGGATCGTCCTATGATGTCAATTTTGGCCATCGTGATTTGGCGATGATGCGAGTCATGCGACGCCACGAGTTCAGGCAGGAACGGCTCTAACAGAAGTGCGCCCGCCCCGACGCTTCCCTGAGATTGTCACCCCCCCGCCCCGTTTGGATTGATACAAGCGTTATAAAACGAGGAGGTTCTACGCTCGACGGAGGTGAGAACCCGCTTTTCAGCGCAGCGCTAGAAACCAAACCTTTAGCGAGGCCGAAATTCACGGCCCGACAGCCCCGATGGAACAGCTGGCAGCTAGAATTAAGGGGCCAAAAAACCACTCGCGGTGGGGGCCGGTCGCAGTAAATATCATGTGTACGGCTGAATTTTTGTAAACACTGTCCTCGGGGCAATAGCGTGACGTTTGTTTCTTCTCAGAAAACATGAGCTCGTCTGGTCTGTTCTCACAAGCCTCGTCTTCAAAAATTCCTAGAAGACAGGAGCCGGCGTGTCTACCGGGGGCAGCCGGCTTATGAGATGCCTCGCGAGTACAGGACCTCTCCACCGGCGTCCACATCGCTGCGGCATCTTTTTTTTTTGTTTTTTTTTGCCACAAGTAGAACGCTGAGCAGAACGACGGCGGCTCGGGTTCCTGCTGTCGCGCGTTCTGGCTCGGTGCCACAAGTCAGAGATCCAATTAGAGCCGTGGTTGATGTTATCGGGGACGGCTTTGTCGGGATTGACCGATGGTGCGAAAGAAGTCCAGCGAGAGCGCATGCGAGGAAACACCACGTCAAAGGGACGTTGTTGTTCAGATATCTTGGAATCTACGCTGTCAATGAGCTCTCTCATGATTGCTCGAGGGAATGAATATGGTTATTTATCAGGGTGAATTTCGAGACGAATACCTCTCGGAATGAGAAATTAATCAGTCGACACATTCATCAGCATTAGTGTCGAGGAAATAACAGGTTGCATTGGCAGCAAAAAAAAAATAAAAAATCAGGTGTGGGAGTTTGAAAAAGGCCTTTGGTGCAATTGAGCGCAGGATTCCTCTCAAAAAGATGGATGTTTATGGTGTCAGAGGTAGAACACATGCTTGGCTGCAAAGCTACATTCAGGATAGGCAGCAGTTTTTCTCAGATCAACATGTTCAAACATGGTGTCCCACAGGGGTCAGTCTTGGGGCCCAAATTGTTTATTGCGGCTATAAATGACATCGTGAAGGCTTCTGCTGTACCGAAATTGATTGTTTTTGCTGATGATACAAATGTATTTTGTTCTGGAGAGGGTTTGCGGTGGGTCTTAGATGTGGTAAGTTGTGAAATGTTAAAATAAAAAAAACTGATGACACAGAAATTGAAAGAGTATACAAAATCAAGTTCCTTAGCGATGTTATTGACCACAAGATCTGCTGGAAACCCCACATAAGATATACATATATAAATCGTCCCTCTCACCCTGGTGGGGGGGTATCTGTGTCATCCTCAAGCTCGGGTCCTCTACCAGAGGCCTTTGAGTTTTGAGGGTTCTGCGCGGTATCTTAGCTGTTCCTAGGACTGCGCTCTTCTGGGCTGAGGCTTCAGAGGTTGTTCCTGGGATCTGCTGGAGCAACTCTCCCAGTTTGGGGGGTCGCTGCTCCGAGTGCTCCTACTACTATGGGGACCACGGCAGCCTTGACCTTCCACATCCGTTCCAGCTGCTCTTTCAACCCTTGGTATTTCTCAACCTTTTCGTGTTCCTTCTTTCTGAATATATATATATATATATATATATATATATATATATATATATATATATATATTATTCCAACAGTTCTGGAGATCTTTGAGCATATATATATATATATATATATATATATATATATATATATATATATATATATATATATATATATATATATATATATATATATATATATGCTCAAAGATCTCCAGAACTGTTGGAATAATGGGGAAAACAAGAAACAGGCTAGATCAGAAAACTTTTACACAATTTGTACTGTGCACTTATTGTTCCGACTCTGTCCTACTTTGGGGACGTTTGGGGAAATGCTTATGAAAGCA
>CAAKHG010020477.1:0-21874 GCA_901007715.1 Dactylopterus volitans
GAGGAGTTTCATGTTAAATTGTGATTGAATGTGTGTGAGAGAGGTGTTGACATGTTTGAATGATTGTTATCGGGGCTGTAATTTGTGAGGCTGTCTGAACTGTGCTGGGTTACACTGAGGGGTGTCCCTAACGTTTTGATCATTCCTTTCCTTCCTTTACCTCTCGGTCTGACCCAGTGGGGTTCAACATCGTCACAAATTGCAGTCCCAACGGCATTGTCATTAAAATATTTCAACGCCTCTCGCAAAAAAGATTCAATGAAAATAAATTCAACATCAAAATCCTCCCAAGGGGCGCCTCTATTGCATGGCTGTTGTCATTATATTCTACGGTAAACATGCAGTGGTTTTGATGTTATGCTTGACGGGGGAATACGATCCAAACGACAAAATGCTGCATTCACACTTTTCCTTTTTTTTTTTTTTTTTTTTTTTTTTTTGAGACTGTTATTTAAGACTTAGCTACAAATGTGTGGTCGTCTAAGGAGTCCACAGGATTGCACTGTAAATAAAGGCCTCAAGTGGTATGTTAATACAAGTGGTGTTGCTCAGCCCTACAGATGACACAGTTGTGTTTAGGAGACATTCGGCGGCTTTAATAGCACCAAGGTGACACTGCCTAAAGGGATTCATTCAACATTGCACCTACACTGAGTAACTCTTTGCTAGACAATGAAACACATAACTAGATGACTATATAATGTAGATCAGAGTTTGTTCGTTTGTTTGTTCTCTTTTTTTTTAAAGTTCCTATCATGGCACTGGCCTTCACATTATTGACTGTTTTTATTCACTCGTCCTTGTCGTCCTTGTCGGTGCGGCCCGAGTCTCTTTCCTTCTCCCTCCTGGATTCCTTCACCACCTTAATGAAAAAACAAACAAACAAAAAACAGTATAAAACCAGTCATTTTGACTGTATGTTATGTCACGATGTCATTTTTCAAAACAAAATTTTTTATAACATTTTACCTCTCCATCTCTAGTCTCAACTGTCTTAATCACGACAGTCCGCTTGGTCCCGCTGTCAGGAGTTAATTCAAAGTCTGTAACGAAACAAACAAAAAAATCTTGTTCAACACTGCTGAGCGATTTACATTTAAAGAGGTTTGCACTTTGCAAAAATAGTTGTTTTTCTGTGCTCGGTATTTAAGTCATCACATGTCAGTCGCTCTAAATAGCTGCTAGACCCCCGAGGCTGAAACCATCTCACAATTAATCTGAGTAAAGGAAGAGCTGCAAGCTTACCTCGCTCACCGAGGTGATTCGTCATGCCAATATTCAGGATGGGCACCGTAATCCTGAACACAGAAATGTAAGATAAACCACAACACTCACGTTTTGCAGCTCAGAGGCAAAAAATGTCAGGATCCAGGAAACATTGCTCTGGTTAATCTCAACATTTCATTTTTATTACTTGCAAACTTCCTACACTCCTTTTGCGTGTTTCTCACAGAGCCTCATCTACACGATTTAAAGTCTGTGATCCAGCCAGCCTGTCCATCATGTTTCACCTTTAACTTGGGAAGATTAAGACAGAACTACCATGAACTCCACACAAAACTTTCTAATCTTATTTGGATAAAACAAAAAAAAAACAAAAAAAATGGAAATTTTGGATAAACAATGTTCGGCCTCACCTGCTCTCCTCTCCCTCCAGCAGTTTACGGTAGGTAGCAATCTCAATATCCAGGGCCATTTTGACATTGAGGAGGTCCTGGTACTCCCGGAGGTGGCGAGCCATCTCCTCCTTCAGGTGGCGGATCTCATCCTCCAGTCTCCCTACATTGTCCTGGTAGTTACCAATCTCGTTGCCAAACTGGTCCTCCATGTCTCGCATCTGCCGCAGCAGTGCTTCATTCTGAAAAAAACAAACCAAAAAAAAAAAAAAAAATACAGGGAAATAGATAAGTAGGCAGTGTGTAGTGTGCATCGTAGTCGGATCAGCCAGAGAGATAAGAGGTGGTCTTTGTCCTCACCGTGTTCTTCAGCGCATCAATTTCACAGTTGAGGGACTGAATCTGCCTCCTGGACTCGTTGGCCTCCTGCTTGGCCTGCCTCAGAGCATCACTGTTGCGTTTTGCAGAGTCAGTCAGATCAGCAAACTGCAGGAATGAAGGTGAAGCACGCAAGTACCTATTAGTGTCACCCGCCTCTCCTCCCTCCCTTCCTTCCCCCCTCGTAGTCATCCGTCAGCCGCTCTCTGCCTGCCTACCTTGGACTTGTACCAGTCCTCAGATTCCTGCATGTTCTTCAGGGCAATGGTCTCATACTGGGCCCTGATATCCCTCAGAGCACCGGTCAGGTCGGGCCTGGAGCTGCTGTCCACCTCCATCCTCAGCTGCTGGGTCTGCACGCTCACTTGCACGTCCTGGATTTCCTGAGGACGCACAAACAGGCACACAAGGTTTGACACATCATCAGATAGAAAAAAAAAGGTTAAATAAAAAAATCTAACCAAAAATTGCATTTATTTATCCTCCAGAAGCTGGTTTCAGCATCCATCCTTTCTGAAACTCTTCGTTTTTCTCATGATGATGTCATCACTGAACTTTTCATCTTAATTACATGCAGATGAAAACCCTTTCCCGCCCTTTCCTCCCTACAAAGCCCGGTGTCTACAGGCTTTGCAAATATTGATTCATGTAATCAATATACTTAGCTGAAGCCCAGGCTGACTTAGAATGAGCTGTGTCTGTGACAAGAGTCCCGATTAGCCTGTAACAAATGTCTTCCCAGTCATGTATACTACAATACTCAAGTATTTTCACTTCTTATAGTCATGGAAGTCTCCAATAGACTTGAGATGCAGCTGTAGTGTAACAGCAGTGTCTGAACCAACACATCTGAATTTCTCATAATACAGTATGTTAAGATTGTCCTGATGACTGCCCACATGATGTTATGATTCGTGGTATTTTTTTTTAAAGTAAGTTTTCCATTTCTTTGAGGTGAAGCACCGCTTACCTCATTATGCATCTTCTTGAGGAACTCAATCTCATCCATCAGAGACTCAATCTTGCGTTCCAGCTCCAGACGGGACAATGTGGCATCATCCACATCCTAATTGTTACACAAGATTAAAAAAAAACAAAAAACATCAGAAATAACATAAGAATTGTCATATGTCAAAAATCTTCATCAGCAGGGTCTTTTTTCCCCTTTTAATTTGGTTTCTAAAATTACATTTCATCCAATACTCCAAAACCCAAAATTTTTAGATATCTGCTTTAATTTACGAAGTTGTGAGTCTTTCTTTGAGAGAAATACGAGGGACAATCCAAATCCATCAAAATACAACTGGCCCAGCACGTTTATGCTGCCTGTCGTGAATGCTGCAGGCGCAGATTGCACTCCGTGGAAGAACCTGAGGGCACATTACGAACGTTGTGGTTGCTAAAAATGGCTGTCATAATGTTTGACTCGGTCCCTGGTCACGATATATCTTTTGTTTAGCCGGGTGAAATCCTCGTTGAGATCCCAAAACACCAACGGACATAAATAACTGTCACACACGTCAAGCGGAACCGCAATATCCAAATCACAAGGAGCTCAAGGTTAAAGACAGAAACAGTGTGGATGCAGGTAAAAGTTATAAAATGGTAAAATTAGGAACAATCACTTTGACCAAAGGAGCTATTTTCTCAATCCTTTAAAACTGACTTGAATATCCCCATAAAGATCAGCTCTGCCAAATGAAGGACCACTCTCGGGACCAACATTCGCAGATATCCTAATGTATTCAATAGGATAGTTATAGTGCAGTGAAATATACTGTAGGTTTACCTTGCGGAAAGCAGCCAGGTTGTTCTCAGCATCTGCCCTCTTCTGGGCTTCTTCGTCCAGCCTGAACACACACACACACACACACACACACACACACACACACACGCACGCACGCACGCACGCACGCACGCACGCACGCACGCACGCACACACACACACACACACACACAGTGAGAGAGAGAGCAAGGTTAAATAAATAAGTATTTCAAATAATTAAAAAACTTCTCTTTGACATGAGCATTTGGGTTTGTTTTTTTTTGTGAACTCTCCCTGTCAGACTGTAGGGAGGCAGCAGCTGGCAAAAAGCTTTTTGGATCAATTAGTTAATTCACTGTCCTGGTTTTTAAACTGGTTTTGAGAATATTGCCCTGTGGGATCAGCAGCTGCTCCTTTCAGCCTTCGGAGTTCCACTGATATTCACTCGGATCATGTACTCTCCAGATGAGGTGATACGCACAAGTCCCAATCTTTGATAATATCTCTGTAACCCTTGCGGGTCTACTTTCAGGGCGACAGCATAAAATGTTCTTCATGCTGATTTACGTCTGCAACCCGTGACACTTGCCCCTGCGAAAATGAGCAAAGTGAAAGGGAGTTGATGCATTTCTATTCAATCTCTGACATTGGTCAGAAAAGTTCACGAGTGACTGAGATGAGTCATGATTACATCACATTGCCAGGTAGCAAAGTTTGCTTATTCGCCCGTCGGGGGCTTCCGGAGGGATGGGCTGTCCGTGGGGTGAACGTCTGGCTGGCTCGGGCTCCATCTGCTCTGTCAGACGGAAGTCGTGCCGGGGCCGAACATAAAGTAGATTAGTGTGGAAAGCATCACATAGTGGACCCTGCTTCCCCTCATCTTTAATTCATGCTGTGTTACAGAGGGTCCTTTTGTCCTAATGGGATCTCTGGCACCGTCCCATCAGCACAGAGGGACACTGGAAACACCTAATGGAGTCATTGAGTCACATTGATTTTTCCTGACGCTGTTCTTGCCACGCCTGATATCCAACCTCTCTTCCTCTGGTCCCATTTCCTGTCTCTCCTCTCGCTGCTCCTCTGCCGCCCCGCCCTGCGTCTGGTCCATCCAGGCTCCTCCCACCACCTCCCGTCCCAGCGTTTGCATGCAGGATTGTGTGAGCGCGTAAAAGTCGATAGATTTGCGTCGGTTAAGGAAATCGTTTATCACCAGTCTGGTCTCGCTGCCTCCACAGTGTTTTTTTTTTTTTTTTTTTTGTGGACCACTTTGCCGTCATTCGATTTTTCACCTTGAGGACATTTTAGAGAGTCAGACCGACGCATGCGATGCACGGTGGTGATGCTTGTTAGATGGCGCTCAGTCTGCTGGTGTGCCACGCCCAACCCCCTCCATTAGCACTGGACCCAAGACATCAGTGGACTCCACCTCCGCTTTAATAAGTGGACAATGGACACCGCAGTTAAAGTGTCAGTGAGGACGGATGCGTTTGTGGCTTTGCCGGTGCCCACGTCCACGGCTCTGCTTACATTATTGACAAATCAGAGCAATAGACCCCGGTAAATGAAATATGGCTCTATCTGTGTATAGCTATGAAACGGGTGACGTCTGTTTAAGTGTCCACATGCTCTTGTTCCTCAAACTAAACTAATATTTCACTCTGTTATTATTGATTCCTCTAAAATGTCAATATCTAGCTATCTATCTGTACCAACCTTTGCTTGAGCAGCGCCAGGTCCTCAGCCAGGTTGTCCCTCTCCAGCTGGTACTGGTCCCTCTCCTTGCCGATGGCGTCCATCTGGCGCCGCAGCTCCCTCAGCTCCTCCTGGAAGATCTCGGAGGCTCGGTTGGGCTGGCCGTGCTGCTGCTGGCCCTTGTACTGGACGAGCTCTTGCTGCAGTGCACCATTCTGCTGCTCCAGGTAGCGCACCTTCTCGATGAAGCTGGCGAATCGGTCGTTGAGCTCCTGCAGCTCGGCTTTCTCGTTGCTGCGGGTGGCCAGGAACTCCTGGTTGATGGCCTCAGCCAGGGTAAAGTCCACCTTCTCATAGGCCAGGCGAGGGGCCTGGCCGCTGGAGCGGGAACGCTGTTGGTGGTAGGTGGTGGCGCGGGACGACACCACGGGCGACACCGAACGCATGTAGCGCCCGCCCGAGAGGGGCATACGAGAGGATACGGGGGAATAAGAGGACATTGAGATGGGGTGTGGGCTTCCAAAGGTGCGCCTGTAGGAAGTGGAGGTATGCACTGAGTGGCTCATGGTTGGTCTTGTTCTGCTCCCTGTTGCTGCTGCTGCTGCTGCTGTCTCAGGAGGTGGAAACGCGGCGAAGCTTTGGAGATGCTCGTCAAGCAACAGGATATCAGAGCGCTGGGGCTTTTTATGCTCGCGAGCTGACTACCCCATCATCCGCCCCCCCCTCATTTTTCCTCACCCCACCCACAGGCACTCTTCCTTTCTCAATCACTCTTCGGCTCACAATCTCTGGCCACTCCCTGCCCTCCAGAGATGGACCCTCCTCTCTGTCCTCTCACCAGCGCTCTGTCTCACTCTCTGTCTCGACAGCTACACCCTTTTAACTCAAGCACTTGGCAGAAGGCCAGGCTGACTTCCACGTTGCTGCCTTGATAAGTAAAGATGTCTCCTCGCGCCCACCCCTCCATGTCTCTGATTTATGCCCTTTGTGGCACTTAGCGCTGAGGTTTGCTTTTCAGCCTCGATTCTGATTCTTTATTGCTGTTCCTCATGTGTGCTCCCGGTTGTACTTCCACTTGTGACGTTCTTAACACGACTATCAAGCGCATCAACTACTCTGCTACCTATTTCTTTGTAAGCTACTGTGAAATTGAAGCTAGTATTGAATCACATGGATAAAGCAATTTAGATCCGTTTCCCCCTCCATTTGTCTCCTCCTCTCTCCTGTCTCTCTCTCTCTCTGTCCATTCCGTCTCACTCTCCTTTTGCAGTAATGGAATACTCTATTGATATCCTGGGTGTCTGGGGCAGAGCCATGACTCTGCAGTTATTTTGTCTTTTCGAATTGCACTATGTCCAGTTATCCACAGTAGAGCACCAATTGTTAAATAACTAAATATATTTAAAAACGTGTTGGAGCAATATGTTTCAGTGCTGAAGCGTTTGTGTTGCACAGAGTCTGGATCAGTACGCAGATGACTCAGGGTGAAGAACATCTCTTAGTGTTAAGCTAGCTGCTTCATGGACTCAGTGACCCAGCCCGGCGCCCAGTTCCGGAGGGAGGATATTATCAAAATGCATGTGTGTGTGTGCACGTATAATCTGAAGATGAATGTAACTTTGGGAGCAATTATTTGATTAGCTCTTGCAACATATATTGGTGCCCTGTCTGCAGGGCTGATAAATGAAAGACTTAAAAACAGACCATCCTCAAAACTAGGCAGAGCACACATGTAAACGTCATGGACAACGGTTCTGCTCCATTCGCTGCCTCAGCGCTTGAGCACAAGAGTCCCGGTAAGCTAAATCATTTGACATCTGCTGTGATGTCGGTTTTGCATTACCAGATCAATCCCCGGAAGGATTGATCACCGGTGTAACTTAAGGCCAAGTCATGACGACGTGCTCGCACACGTAAGCGAGACTCCAAGTGACGTAAATGTCCCAATCCCTCCACGACCGTGGGGGAACACATGGACTCCCGCTACGCTCGCGCCTGCTTGCAGCCCAAAAATTGTATCCTTGCGACAGCCTTCGCACACCAGTACACATGCTCGGATCCACGCGTCATTCCAGTAGGTGACACTTAACGTGCCATAAATGTTGTTTGCTCATGCTAGGAACTCAAATAACAGCCGTCACGTCCTCCTTTAAAACAAAATACCACGCTAGTTATTTGTGAGAAAAGGTTTTTTTTTTTTTTTTTTTGTTCTTTTTATCGTGGGCGCCCATCGGAAATGTGGCGCTTCCTACGTTGTCACCTAAAAAGATGTCAGAAATTCTCAAAAAGGTGTTATTTGGATTATCTGACCATATTCTGAGAATCTACAAGAAGGCTTTCTTGCAACATTTTTTTAGAATTCCTGCCTCCATGCAGCTGCAGTAGACAAACATGAAGCCTTGGAATAATAGTATGAACGTAACCATGTGCGCTTCTGGAAACCTCACTGTTGCCCGTGGACAGGCAGTCAGTCTGGAGAGCGGCATGACACGGAGCAGCACAATAAAAGTGAAATATGCTCAGTGAACGGTAGCTTGAGCAGTGGCTCGAAAGCCAAGGTTGAAGTTGAGGTCTTCTTTATGCGAACGCTGCGGTGCATTCTGAGAGGTGACCTTTAAAATCTTGTTATGGATTGTGCGCGTGCATGTATGTGTGAGTGTCTGCGCGTGCCCCGTCTGTTCTTCATGACTGCGGGACAACAACAGCAGCATGTCCCCCGAACATAAATCATGACGGGGAAGACTTGATGTGAGGCTGGCTTCGGCTTAGGGGCAGTCAAAGGTTTACGTATCTTGGGAACGAAAGTAAGTCACTGTCCTCTGAAGTGATCAAAGGACGAGTGTGTGTGTGCATGTGTGCATGTGTGCGCGTGTGCGTGTTTGTGAGCTAGTGCACGACCACCGTTTTAATTGCGGTTTGCGGACAGGCCACCAATCCAGGATAAAGTTGATGTAATCCTGGGCATGCTCAGTGGTGACTGGGTGTGTCCCTGTCCTTCCTTTGTGTGGAGCTCGATGCCTCCTGATCATCTATGCTTTCTAATGTCTAATGCAATATGGAACCAACTATAATAGTATTATGGTTTTTTTCTTCTTCTTTTGAACAAAACTTCACACACATGGTTTTAAAGCAATCTGCAGCTCTTAACTTGCACTCAGCACTGTTTTTTGATGAAATTTAACCACGGCTCACCTCTGGAATAAAATCAAAGTCATCCGTTTTTTTTTCTATCTTTCATTCACACACAGGCTCACACATTTGATGTGCCTCACACTCGGCCTGCGCGCATGCTACCGTGAGGTCTGGCTTTCTCTGTAATAAATGGCCATGTTAGTTTTAGCCCTGTAATTTAATCAACCTGTTTTATGGTCAGGAACTAACCCTCCCTCCTCCGCCCTGCCTCCTCCCTCTGTCTCACTCTCACTGTTCGCAGCACATCTCACTTTCTATTCTTCCCCCCAGATCCCGCTTCACCTACACATATGGCCTCCTGTGACCATCTGCAGTACTACACTCGAACAGCGTGTATGTTAGGAACATGCACACACACACACACACACACACACATGCGCGTTCAAAAAAACATATAACGTAATGATTTTCGACTCAGCGGTATCAGTAATACTAACCTTCTGCCAGATGTTACCATTAGCGATTGATCCATCTGGTTCTCCCCATAATCCCCGAAGGGGCCATAAATCCAATCAAGCCTCTACAACAGGATCAAGCTTGAATATCTGCTCCCCTTTTCCACACGTTAAACCTATAGTGTGTGTGTCATGTTACAAAATAGGCATTTCGATATCAGTCGCGTGGGGATATAGGGTAGAAACATATTCACTGTCATTATGGAGGAACGAGATCCGCCACAGTTTTCTAGATGATGTTCATGCATGTGCTGGGTGTGGCCCCACGACGACCTAATCAAATCTGTCTCCTGCACAGCAGTCAGCGGCGGCTACAGCACTGAGCATTGCTGCAGAGCAAACCGAGCTTAAAGCAACACTATAAGCCGTTAAATATCATTAATGGCAGTCGTCAAACCTGAACCACTAAAGCCCCAGTGCGTGAGGATATATGCAGAGATCTATTGTAATTCCAGTGCCACACCAAAAGAACCACATCTCGACGCATCTTCAGTCTATTCTCACCTGCATTTAGAGCTGTTAACTTGTGGGTGGAATATCAACGCTAATGCATGAACATAACCATAGTGGAAGGATTCCAACCATATAAGCACACAGTATCGGACTATCGGACCAGGGGTTATGTGTTAAACCACATTTTTGAACTTACCAGATCTTACATCTGTGCCTGTGAACCATGTCATATTCAGCATCATGTACCTGGAAGATGGAAGTTGTTGCAAATAAACTTGACTTTAAGTTGGCTAGAGCATGGCGACTAAACCTATTAGAAAAAGATTATGCTTAAAATTCATTGTTTAAAAACAAAAGGAAGCATCTGTGAGGGGACATGAGCTTGGCTTTCCTGCACAAAAAAATGAAGACATGACACGCCCCAGCCTCCTCACCTCTATTTCCCTACAGCATTGCCACGGGATGTAAATTGTAATATGAAAAAAAAATTTCTTGGGAGAATGCAAGGTTGTATATTAGGATTACTAAATATTGAATCAAAAAAACAAAACAAAAAAAAAGCAAAATATTTTCAGCAAAATACTGGTATTTATAAAAATTTTGCCTGCAATGTTTAGAGATTTTGGCTGCGTGTATCCTGATCAGTCAGTCTGGGGACATTAATGCATCCTCGATTGCGTATAACAGCCCACATTCATTTTGGCTGCACAGAATTCATAATGGACCCTCTCAAACTCTGCCACTCGTGCCCTTGTGACCTTGTGGAAAGTATCTGAGCTTTTGTGTGGGTTTGCCACCATGACAAATAGTGGTTTAAATTTAAATTTCATTAAATGCTATTATCAATGAGGACGAATGCGGTAGCTCCGAAGTAGCATTGGACCCATATTTTTTGGTGTTGTCTGTCTGGAAAGTGGAAAGTTAGGAGTTGAATAGAGAAATAATTCTAATCAAGTTGAGTGTCGTTCAAGGCTGCTGTTCATCTACCTTGGACATCCTTACCTAACAATAATTGAATTTGACTATTTGTCTGCTGCTGCGGCTCTCTGATGCCGAAACGCTTAAACAAAAGCTACATCAGACTGGTGCTACATCAGTGCTCTATCTCCAGGATTAAAGCCTGAAGACACTCTGACACCACACTTGTTTCCTAAGGCTAGCGTCTCTTCAGCCTTTGACTGGAGCTAATGTGACGCTACGGGCCAGTGATGGTGGTGTGCCTCAACTGGGACAAGTAGTGAGGAAGCTGTGACGAAAATAGAGATCTGTGAGAAACGCAGGACTTCAAGCGGAGCTGCCGGGCTCTGTCGCGGCTGCAGAGCACGCCGGGTGTTAGATGGTCCAACAGCACTCTCGGTACGCGTTACCGGGAGACCAGTTATCCAGCCGAGAATGATTAACGACTGTGGGTGGTAATTAGTGTAATGGAACACTGCAGTCCAGAGGGACATTCATTTGGAACTGCTACGTCTAAGTAAAGAGGGACAGAAAGAGGGGTCACTGTGGCGCAGAGCATGCATGAATGATGCATGCCAACGCAAGTCGCTCCCTGAAATCCCAACAGGATTATCGAAAACAAGGGTTTACTGCTGTTGTTGCAATTTGGAGCGAAAACCGACATCGGGACGCAACATCTTTCGTGAACAATTTTCACATTAAAAATCCGATTCACGCATAACTAACCCAGAGCCCCCTTTTCTCTTACTGCCCCACTGGGCCGCAGCTTTGTTCCTGCCGTTCAGCTTCCTCCATTAAAAGATTTTTTGCTGCAATGACGTCACCCCCTTTTTTGCTGCACCGCAGTGAGTCATGCGATTAATATGTTACTACCAGCGGCCCCTTTATATGAAGGAAGCCTGAAACATCTCGATCAATCATTGTAATTGAGCAGACAGCAGAATGTGACGTAATGCAGTTGCAGCACGCATGGCTGCAGCGCGTCCCATAACCCCGCCACCACCGTCCGACCGCTCGTCTGCTCTACCTGGCTGCTGAGTGCCTGCGCACGCAAGCCGGCGATGCCAGCCATGAGAAATATCTTAGGTATCACATCACAGACTCAGAATTATTTTTATTTTGAGGAAAAATTATCACACTTAAGTCATAATCAAGGGAACAAGTATGCACGAATGTGTCATTTAAAAAAAACCCAAAAACACACACATTAAGATAAACAACAATCTGACACCACCTGCAAGTCACAGCGTAGTGTTTACAGTTATTTTATATGTGGTGCTCAGCGAGGAGCAGCATGTATGCGATGTAAATCATAAAGCTGAAATGTCTTGTAGCCAAAACAGGGTAACTTTTGTTTTCTTTAGCATATAAGCTTTGTAATGTGACTGAGTCCAGTGTTACCAGCTGTTTAGCATGATATATCATGTAATGTGAAAACGAAAACATGTCATGAAAATGAAAAGCAAACGTAAAGGAATAGGAAACATTTGATGGTGATAGTGTTCCATTTTATTCATCTTGGGGTAGCGTAATGAAAGTGTGTGTGTGTGATGCGGGTGATTTATGTTACATCGTAAGTAAATTCAACTGAAATTTATTAAGGCTGATTCTCCAATTGGTTAGGTATAAGTCGGCCACAAATAACCGAACGAGTTATGGCTTCTACAAACTATCAGTGCCAATTAATAAAAAATACCATAGGTCAAAAATAAATACCACTTTTCTCTAAAAACGTTTTTAGCATTTTTGTTACTTTCTTTTTGATGACACACTTAAATCCTTTCTATTTCTACATATCCGCATATGTAGCACTTGGTTGTTTCAGTGTTTCAATACGTCGACTGGGAGTTACAATATTATTACGCGTACAAAGCTGACATGTTCGCAGCTGTTACTGCAGGCGTTGAGTGCATGAAAATGATCGCATTCACACGATCCTCCCCTGAAGCAGTGGACGGCTTTCTCCTGGCGACTGCCGGCTCAGCAAGTTCCACAACAACAAAGGCACCGATGTCACTCCTGAGCTGCCGCCATTACTGCCAGAATGGTCCTCTCTCAGTGGCTGGTACTGCTTGAACCGCCTGTTTAAAGAAGTGGAATAAGTGTAAAAATTTCCGAACTAACGAGAGATATTGTTAGCAAAGAAAGTCAACGAAAGCTGCTAATAAGAAGGGATACATTTAAGACTTTTAATTAAAAGGGAAGGTCTCATATTCCATCAAGTTAGAAGCGAAATAAGAAAAGAAAACCACCCCAAGTTAAAAAGTACAGCGACCCTAAAGTCAGTTTTGTCGGTGTATACTATGAAATGTTAAAACTGCTCAATGAAAACATATATCAGTATCAGAAAATTTCACATACAAAAATATAGATTTCACTCTCATGCTGATATGCGATGCCAAAAACAGAAAT
Organism: Dactylopterus volitans; assembly: GCA_901007715.1. Taxonomy (NCBI): domain Eukaryota; kingdom Metazoa; phylum Chordata; class Actinopteri; order Syngnathiformes; family Dactylopteridae; genus Dactylopterus; species Dactylopterus volitans. The sequence goes on from CAAKHG010020477.1 coordinate 12,921, forward strand.
ATGTAAATGAGTTCAAGTAGCGGTGTACCTGCCAAGACAAAAACTCTATTCAAGTGCTGATGTTCTCTGTGGGCATCGATTTTAAATAAACACTGTATGTGCTGATCAGTAACTGGTGAGAATGATCATTATGGGAGTATATAACCCCGAGGGCAGGATGAGTCATGAAAAGCTTTGAATTTTCCAGCGAATGACAAACTCTTAAATGCAAAAGTTTTTTTTTTTTTGTCACGTGATATTTCAATTTCACAAAGACTTCAAGTTTTGACAAGAAAATGAATTCCCTTCAAAAAAAAATATGCATGTTAGCTGAAAATGTAAATTATAATCAATTATGTAAAACACAATTTCTTTTTTGCATGCTTATTTCACAATATTTTATGACACTGTCAACTTTAACTATTATTACAGTCATGTGGGTTATTCCATAGGGATCAATTATCGGGCCCTCACGCTTCATGATGTTATATAAGCTGCTGATGCTTATCAGGTCAGTTCTGTTTTGATTTCGTTTGTGGTAATTCACTGATGTGGCCACTTTCAAATCCTTGTATCCTCATTTATTGATAGACTGAGTTTCCGTGGTACTGTATCTTAATGCCAGTTATTTTTTTATATAAAGTAATTTGAATAGCATGGACTTGCAAACTACTGCTGAAATATACTGTATGTTAAGAAAACAAATTATATAGGAGTGAGGAAACTACTGTATAGAACTACTTAAAACTACTTAAAAAATAATTAAAAGATTTCCCGTTGCTTTTAATTAACATTTACGTTAATCACAATTTTTTAGTGTTTTGTTTTTCTCATTTACAGTTACATGCTTTTCCTTTGTGGTAGCTTTTATAGATTGGGCGCTCACCTGTACATCAGACCGACACAGCAGACGACGCAGGCGAGGACCATCAGACCCAGGACTGTTGCAGCAGTTCCACCCGGGGAACCTCCAGAGGCTGCAAGTGGAGCAAATATCACCAGATGAGGGGGAGAGAAGATAAAAAAAAACCCAAATCAAGTACTTTGAGTCGTTTTAGTAAAGGTTTCTTTGACCCACCTACTGTCACGCTGACTCGGGCGCTTGCCACGGCAAGACTGACATCATTGGTCAAGGAGACGTTGATGCAGAAAACCCCCGAGTCGTTGAAGAACTGACGGAGGATCATTTGACAGTCTGGGCCGGGTGTAGCTGCGTTGCAGACTGTTTCCATCGGGGTGATGCAATCAGCATCCGAAATGACCGTGCAGACTTCACTTGGTAAACTGAGGGAAAGACATGCACACATACCATCATGACACGATACAAGAATTCAGCAGTATTCACACCTTTCTCCGTGGTTTGACTGTTGATCAGCAATAGCTTGGAGCCCGTGTGTGTTTAGACCGGCAACTTTGATTGTCTTGCATCTTTACATCACATGATTACACTGCAAACACCGACAAAGTAAAGCTTGAGGAGAGTTTGCTGAAGTAAGTAGCAAGCTTTCAAATCATTCACCTTCCTTGACAAGTGATGGTCACGTCCACGGCGTTCTGGTCCACCTCAGTCGCCATCGACACGACATTGGCCATCTGCACAATCTCGACACTCTCGATGCCCTCTGCGGGGGTGGAAGATTGGACCAAGACAGATTGCCGTTAAACCGCATTGAGGCGCCATAAGCTGCAGACAAAGCGCCAGGCGAGATGTTTACTCACGGACGACATCTACGGAGGTGGCGACGGAGCCGTAGCGGTAGACCATGCAGTCGGCCGTCAGCTCCGGCGCTTGTCTTTTGGCCACGACGAGGGCAACCTGCGCTGGATCTGTTTCCACCTCGGCTTGAACTTCACCCTCTGCTGGAACAACCTCCTCATTACCCGCTGATTGACAAAAGACATCATGAAGTGTAGTTTTTCTTTAAGGTTGAATTCACAAATAGTTTTATGAAAGCAGTCATCTTTTTTTTTTTAAGTTAGGTTTTCTTCTTTTGGGCTTGCAAAGCCCGTGCTCACCTGCGGGAGCTGCAGTGGCTGCAACTTCATTCACCGCTTCAAGAACTTCTGCCTCGGGATCAGCTGGCACTTCCTCCGCTGCAGCCGCGCTCTCAGTGGCAGCTGGAGCCACGGCATTATCAGCGGGGGCTTCTGTTCCAGCTGGGGCAACCTCTGCAGCAGCATCAGCAGCGGCGGCATCAACTGCCACGACATCGGCGTCTTGTTCCGCAGCTACTTCTGCCACGGGAGCTACAGTCGCAGCATCAGCCACCTCTGGGGGGTTTGTGGCACCTGCGTCAACTGCAGTCTCCGCTCCCTCGGCGTCAGGCGCAGCTGAAGCAGCGGCGGCAGCATCGACGACGGCCACATTTTCTTCAGCTGCATCTGCAACCGCCGCGGTTTCGTCCACGGCGGCTGTTTCAGCGTTCGCCGGCTCCTCGGCTGCAGCTGCAACCGCCGCGGTTTCGTCCACGGCAGCTGTTTCAGCGTTCGCCGGCTCCTCGGCTGCAGCTGCAGCAGCCGCGGTTTCGTCCACGGCAGCTGTTTCAGCGTTGGCTGGCTCTTCGGCTGCAGCTGCAACCACTGCGGCTTCATCCACGGCGGCTGTTTCAGCGGCTGCAGGCTCCTCAGCTGCATCTGCAACCGCTGCGGTTTCGTCTGCAGCGGCTGTTTCGGCGTCCGTCTCCGCCGCAGCAGCATCAGCAGCCGCAGCAGGAGCGGCAGTGTTGGCGGGGTCTGCCGGAGCAACTGCTGCATCGATGCCTGCGGGTGCCTCCGCTGCATCGGCATCAATGGCTGCCTCCGCATCATCTGCGTTTGTGGCGGCTTCAGCTGGGACATCCAGAGCAATCGCATCTCCCGCCTCAACCGGTGCTGCAGGGTCAGCTGAAGGGGTGGAGGCCATCACAACCACGACAGGGGCAGCGGAGGCGTCGACAGGGACCACTGAGAGAGAAGGGAACAACCAAATGAGCGCAGTTTCATTCAACAGTCACATAGGACATCGATAGTCTGTTTAGAATCCTACCAGCAGTGGGGTTTCCGCAGCCATTGGGGATGCTCGCCATCAGAACCACTTGGGGCTTGAAGGTCCCGACCGCAAGGTATGTGTGCGTGACAGTCTGCTCCCTGGAGATCAGAGTTCCACTGCTGTCACCAAAGTCCCAGCTGAAGCTGATGTCAGCGTTATTGAGGTACTGGCTGGGATCGTGCAGCTTGACGCTGAAGGCAATGGCTCGGTTCTGGATGAAGTTGGAGTCAGCCTGGTTGATGTCGTTGACTTGGGCGAGTGAGACGGTGAAGGGAACTTGGTCTGTCGATGGGGCACAAGATGTTCAGATGTTTGTTGTGAGGTAATAATGACACCAACACTGCAGAGCTGGAGGCTAGAAGTGGGTTGACGGGTCACCTGTGATGCTGAAGGCCGTGGAGGCGTAGCCCAGGGGAATGAACTTGTCCCTGCCACGGCAGTGATAGATGACGACCTCCATGTTGTAGGAGCCCAGGGGGACGTTGTCTGTACCGATGGTGAGTGAGGAGGCGGGTCCATCTGCCACCTGCCAGTATCGCCCTTAAAGGAAAATAGAGACTGGTTATAATGTCCAAACGGTCACTTTCTACAATACATGAGATGTTATTGTGATCAGGTGGAAAAAAAAACAACTAAAATTGCCGCCTTGTAGTTTTAGGCCTCCATGAACCCATCAAGTTGCAGTTAACATCCGTCTCTGTCCATAATATATGTAGCATCGACTTTGGATTATTTGTATTAAATGCTATTAATCATGTGTCTAAAATGTTGCATATGACTTATGCCCAAACAAGTGTGTTGTAATATATCAACAACCATGGTCAGTTTATCCTTGAGCTCAAATTGACATTTCTGCCAAATGTGAAGCCTGTCCCTCTCGTTGTTCCTGAGATATCCCATTCACAATACAGGGGGCAGACTTGAAGTTACATGGGCCTTGACCTTTGACCTCTACACCATTAGAACACATTAAATCAAATTAATCAATCAATCAATCTGCTTGTAGACTTTGACTCCAGGCGTTCCTGAGATATGGCGTCACAGGAGTGTGATGAATGGAAAATCTGAAAATACAATTCCTCTGTGAGCACGGAGACATAGAAATTCTTTGTTTTTGTTGAATTGGCAGTAACAGAATAATGTTATTTATCGTTCCGGTTTTCTAAAAAGAAAACAGATTTCGAAAAGGTGGGCCGTCATTGGGAAAGACCTCAAAAGTTTAAGGAATTGAGGGCATGTTAGCCTCTGGTCTAAATTGACTGACTAATTTGCTATTGTCATGACGTCTTGATATTAATTTAAATGGGGAAGTTAATGACCTGTTTCCAGCACAAGCAGGCTTGGCTCCATTTTTTCCATTTAGGGGGCCCTGAGTGACCATAAACAGTGGCTCCCTAATTTGGTAATTTAATGTAACAGAATTTAAGATTAAGTGGCTTGTAAATCTTGAGCCTAAAAGCCATACATGACAGGCAATAATGTTGGGCCCATCTAAAGGGGGAAAAAAAAACAAAACTCATTTGCAGCTAATTAATTTACCACCACCAATTACAAACAATGTTTATGGGGCCTTGGGGCCCTCTAAGGGCCCCGGGGTGGCTGCCTGTATTGGTCAGGCAAGTAATCCAGTTTTGAGATGCGAAGTGAAAAGAATAGATGCTTTGATGAAGACTTGTTTGAGTTAAAGCGTGTTGGTCCTTGACACAATGATTATCGCAATTATTATTGACACCTCGGACTTCCTCCAGCACCTCTTACTCAGGCCCGATTCATGAAACGCATCTCATTAATGACTTAATTACAGATAATGTCCCAGTGCATAATTTCCCACAGGTTTTTCTTATCATCAGTACTCTGATGGGCCGAAATCCTTTTAAAACTTCTCTGAAGTGCCACTAATTCCACATATTCCGCACACTTATTAGAATAAACTGCCAAACCCAACATGTGCTATAGCGTGTCTTATAGTGTAAAAAGTAGTGATGTTTTTTTTTTTTTTTTTTGTTTTTTTTTTAGTGCTAAATATAGAATAATCAGATTCAGCAGATAGCTCAAAAAAAGCGATGTTTGCGATGTGGCCTGGGGCGCGCGTTGAACTTTAACTTCCCATCGAGGTTTCAGCCCATTCAGACTCAATCCTCTGTCTGTCTCGCGACTTAGCGTCTTATTTCGAGGCCTTCGCCCGGGCTCGTGGTGGTCCGATTTGTCAGCGTGCCCTGAAAGTTGGCGGCAATCCACGTTTCAAACAGACACGTTATTGTAGGGTGAGATATCTTTACCCCACGTCTTCCACACAAACACATAGCGGGGTTTCCTGCTCTGGCTCCTGGTGAACGGCGTGCCGTCGGGGAAGACCCCAGTCGACTGGGTGTTCTGATCCGGATACACAGCCTGACCTTCCTGATACTGTTGACCTGAAAGAGAGGAAGGCCATGGACCAATCATAAAGATTATCATATAACCAGTATAGGGCATCAATCAGATTAGGGTTTCTTTTGCTATAATAAATGATTTCAATCATGTTTGATTTAACTGGTTGCTAATGGTAACAGTGACGGACACATTTGTGATTCTTATTCATTTATTCATCCATTTATTTCAAGCATATCAAAAAAGATAAAGCAATGAATAGAATATAGGCTTGTAGATCCTCAAAACAAACAAGATAATCAATAACACATAAATGTCCAAGTTCAAGTTAATTATCCATGTGTGACATCTTTTCTGGACCTGTATTCTTATCCTTTCTTGGAAGACTTTTTTTGAAAAAAATTAAATAAGAGATCTCAACAAGTCATCAACCAGTGACCATAACACCATCATTATCAGTTCAATAAACAAAAAAAAAAACAATAATCAGAAAAGGCAGGAAGAAGAAGTAAACAAAAAACAAGAGCAAAGCAAAACTGATAACCGTAAACACTCAAACAATCCAGGATTTGGACAAAAAAAACTTACATGTCCATCTCATATTCTTTCAATATGTTGTTCTTAAAGAACCTTCATAAATCTATAAATCTGTTGTCATCTTTAGATTTTTCAATGAAGACAATCTCACTTGAAAAGTACAAGACAGTAGATCATCTATTGATGTGAAGTGTCTGCTGTACATTAACTGGCCATAACTTGAAGCTACCACTACAGGAATGATCAAAGTATAAAATTAGAATATGAAGACATGATTTCGGGGATGATTTCGATGCTGAAATTTGTGAGGGCGGGGGGGCAAACGTGATGATTTCAAGTTTGTGTCCTGACCTCTGACCTCCGCGCCTCACCGAGTCGATAGAAAGGCCAAACTCACCGTTGACGGTGCAGTTTTGTGCCCAGACCACCTGGCCGTCGGGGAGCACCGTCTGGTTGGGCGGGAAGTTGAGGCTGATGCTGAAGGTCGCCCTGGCGCCGGTCAGCGTGGGCGCGTCGCTCTTCAGATCAAATGTGACCTCACCGCCTGGAAATAAACCATCCATCACAGCGTTATGTTCATATAGGCCGTTTGTTTATATGAAAATAAGAATAAGACAAATAAAGGCCTCACCAGACCAGCAGTTCCTGAGTCTCGGGTCTCCGTCTTTCCACACGGGATACATGCGAGAGTTCCATGAGCGGTAACGCGTGAACTGACTTCGGGGCTCTGGAGGGCAGACGGAGAAACGCCCCCTTCAATATCGAACTTGACGAAGAGTTATTTCTCTCTAAAATTCCGCAAATGTGTTTTAATTTTCTCAGTCGGGGTGCTTTATAATATGATTTTGATTTTATAAGATTGCACACTTAAGTCTGGCCTAAAGTGTGAGGGGTGTCAGATATAATGCTATGCAATGAAAAAAGAAAAAAAAAAACAAAAAACACCAAACAGTTATTTGACCACACCGGTGAAGATGCTTATGTAAACCAGAGCGGGTCTGAGTTTTTGCTGGTGGGGCGCGTCAGGGTTCTTGGTGGTGGGAGTCACACGACCTGCAATCCCCCTCAATCCTTTTCATGTGACTCTCAGCTGAGCAGCAACATCAGTAATCCCGGCTCCAAGAACCAGGGATTCCACACACACTGGCTGGGGCTTTTTTTTTTTTTTTTCTCAGCCAGTGTGTGTGTGTGTGTGTATGTATGTGTGAGAAAATGTCTGGGGATTATCTTAAACCAATTTCGTCCCCCGATGTAACCCGCCAAATGATTCACCAGCATTCAAAAGCAACATAACGGAGATAAGACACAGGGAAAGAAAAAAATATAAGGTAACTATAGCGATGAATCGGAAAACGGCAAAAGAAATTGTGCAATGGCGTGAAATCGATGTGTAAAGGTTGAACCCACCTTCTCCTCGACAGAGCGTGGCACGTTGCCGTGACACCAGCGTTGAATTTATGCTCAGTGTGATTAAGTGATCAATTTACCAAAAGCGGGGGTGTGGTGATTTCTTTTCGTGGCTATCAACCACTTTCACTAGTGGTGCAAATCCTGCTTTGGCACAACAGCATCACAGAAAGTGAAGGAAATCAGTTAAGACTCACTCAACTTCTGAAACCTGTTTCTCTTAAACAGATTCATATTAAAAAGGTTGACTTGGCCTACAGATGAATATTAACCACAGTTTTTTTTTTCCCTTTTTCACCTCTGATGAAGGCTGCAGAGGCAAGGTAGCCAAAACTTGTCAGGTACAAACATTTTACATTAGAGGCCTTTTAAAATGAAAAAGGAAAATTTTTTTTTGTACATGTGCAATGTATGTGTTGCCCAGAGTTGTTGGAAATGAGACGCACTAAATGAGCAAAGCCAACTTTCGACTTTCACCGAACTGGAAAATCCTCTCACTTTTCTGATGGTTACAGTAGCAAACAGGTTGAGGACGGGTTGCAGTCTATCATCCGTTGACCTTTGGTCGGTAAAGTTTCACAAAAAAAACCCCCAAACAAATCAACTATCGAACCAAGGTCTTGATTTCATTGTAATTCTGGCTGTACTCACTTATCGCGGTGGCGGATGTGAAAGCCAGCAGCAGCAGCAGCGGCAGCAGCAGCAGAGACCTCATCCTGCGTCTGTTGGTGCGAGTCTCCTCTCTCTCTGAGCCCCGATCCTCACCCTGAACCCCGAACACAACTCCCAGAGAGACTTAAGAAATACCTCCTCACTCTCTTTAAGAACTCCTCGGACCCGAATTACCATAAAATTCCCTCTCACCTCTGACATCATTGTGGGTTTGTAAACTGGCACCACCCCCTCTGTTTAGGAACTGATGGAAGTCGTGTTTTGTTAACTTTCTCCAGTGTGCTGTAACTGTTACTACCACTCGAGCGTGGACATTTGGGGCTCTTATTTTTCAAATGAATTTTTCTCTTAATTATTTTGCTTTTTTTTTATGTGCATATGTGAACCACAGCAAACACAAATTTCAATTGCTCTGTGATGGACTGTTGTATTTTATTGCTGTGGAAATACTGAATAATAAATCCCAAGCCCCATTGCAACAACTTAATGCTGGAGAAAAAAAAAAAAGTTCTTAAAACGTGGATAAACATATTTTTTAAGCTCATTAACTAGACGGCCTCTGCACAAGCGCGGCTGACAGTGTGCGCGATGCCTGCTTCAGGACGGAGACCGTGTGCCGAGAGTCACGCCTGTTTCTCATGTATGACCTTACAGCTATGTGTGCGTGAGGCGTCACAAGACGAGCGTGTGGATGGAAAATCAATAGTATCCTTTTATTTCCTCACTCATTCCTCCACATCCTGCTGTCCACCTCGGGCTCCAGCAGCTCTAAGAAGGGACACACCCGAGTTCCGTTTTATGAGCCCGCTCCTCTTTTACAATCCAGAGATCCATTCAGTCGAGAGCGAGACTGTGTTCAGAGGGATAAGGAGACTGATTTTTAACATCAAAACATTAAATATGAACGCGTCGTGTCAGTTCTCATATCCATTCTGTTATCTTGCAAAAAAAAAAAAGTCAC